>CM069916.1:93811979-93969979 GCA_036172215.1 Camellia granthamiana | reverse complement strand
CCATTCCATAAGTTAGGGAGTAAGGAGTTTCCCCTGTTGAACGTCGTGCTGTGGTTCGGTAGGCCCATAATACGTGAGGTAACTCTTCAATCCATTTGCCTTTTGCATGTTCAAGCCGCTTCTTTACTACGTTGATGATGGTTTTGTTTGACGCTTCTGCCTGTCCATTACCCTGTGGGTACCCTGGAGAGGAGTTCCTATACTCGATTCTGAGGTCGGCACAAAACTTTCTAAAGACCTTACCATCAAACTCTCTTTACGTGTCCCGAGAAACAAGAAAAACCACTTGGGCTTGCGTTTCACATGTCCCAAGATAAAACACGCCTAGGGCCGCGCGTCACGCGTGCTGAGATACAAGAAAATTGCTCAGGCTCGCACTTTAAGCATCCTGAGATAAAACAGAGAGGTGCACGATAGGTGCACAAAATGAACAAGTGCGTTAAATGCACAAAGCATATTCTTTGTATGAAATAAGAGCATATTCTATGCAAAATTGATACTGTGTCCTACGCACACCTGATAAATGATGTATGACTTACATGCAGTATTCATATACGGGAAATGCACATTCTATGCAAGGGAAAAGAACAAAAGCATAAAATGAATAAAATAATACTCGGTGGCACCTCCGATTTGCCTCTTAGAGGAACTGCAACATGTTCAAAAGGATACACCTCGTTCATGTTGACAAGTGGGGAACATCATGCGCCAAAACCCAGTTTTGAGCTCCCTTAGAAACAATCCGGACCCAACAGTAAATTTTCCCTACACCTTTTAGAAAACAAAGACATAAAACAACACTAGGACACAGAGGAAGGCGACCGGCCACTCGCCGGCCATTTGTCGGCTGTCAAAAAGCCTTCCTGGCCACCAATGTGACCTGCCGGCCACCTGCCGGCCACCAATGGCAGATTTAGGGGTTTTTGATCTTTTCACCCACGAGTCTTTAAGTATAAGCCTTTAGGGTTCATTTCTTTACTTCTCCAAGGCCGAAATTGCTCTCCCTCTCTCTCTAGGTGTTCTTTCTCTCTAGATTTGCGCTGTTTACGCATTTTCCAACGTGCCATGCACATTTTCTTTGCTAAACCCTCTTAGTTCTCTTCCTTTTGAATAGATTAGAATTTGATTTGGACACCTTTTCTCGGATTTCCACCACTTTAGGCTTGTTCCCCCCCGAGTTTCTCTCGAGTTTCATGCACTTTTCCCGGCTTTGATTTTTTCTCTCATTTTCTCTCCTAGGGTTGACTTTTTCAAGTTTACCCTCATTTCTCAATTTTTCTTCACTTTTCATCTACTTTTTACCCATTTTCCAAATGGCAGATAAGATTCCACAGGACGGGGCTCCTCCAGGGGTTCTACCTGCATTTCCACTCGTTCCCGAGGTAGAAGAGCCGATGGTTGCCAAGGCTGGGAAAGTGGCTGAGGGCATTGAGGCCGATCTCGAGGTGGAGTTTGAGTCTGAGTTTGAGCCGGAGTCGTTACCATTAAGGGTACGACCTTTTGATTCGACGAGATATCATCCCCGCACGCACATATTGCCACCCGAAGGCATTAGGCGTTTTAGTGACTTTGCTCGCGATACACCAGAGGACCTCCTACTGAGGGAGCTGGCCTCCCATCCGTCAGCTAGCGCCACTGAGGTACGAACTCACTCTATTTTCATGCATTCCTATCTGTCTTTTCACTGCATTTCTTGCACTGCCTTTCATCTGACTGTACTTTCATCACTATTTGATCTGATTCATCTATTCTTTGCTACAGGGAGAGTCTCGTGCCTACAAAGGGTACGGAGCTACGACGGCGAGGGATTGGTATGACGAGCTCCCTGTCGGGGTTTATGACATCATTGATGAAACTGGTTTTGGCCTTTTCTGCTCTAACCTAACACGGGTCATTGCGAGCCATCCTCTTCTAGGAGCTCTTGTGGAGAGGTAGTGGGACACCACCAACTCTTTCCACTTCTCTACAGCTGGGGAGACTCCCTACAACTTTGTCATGATCACAAGCTTAGGAGTAGGGGGTGATCTGATCCCTTTCGACACAGACATGGGTGAGTAGGAGGCACCCTGGATCGAGTTGCTAGGAGTGTGCCCACCTTTGTACCAGCCAGCTATGGTCAGATATAGTTGGTTCGCTGAGTATTTCCGAGGGTGCGAGCCCGAGAAATTAGAGGAAATAGAGCAGTATGCTAGAGGCTTCTTGATGTTTGTCCTCGGTACCACCTTGTTTTCGAACAGGTGGAACACCGTGGGCTTATATCTGTTGAGCGCTCTGGTGACCCTTCCTCGGGTACACTTCTACGACTGGGGCGGAGCTGGCCTCGCCACCTTGTACGGCTATATGAGCTCTACCTCCTGCCTGAGGGGAGAGCTGATCGGAGGCTACTGGCGAGCCTGGGAGGTATGCATTTCGGTTCTTTCTGTATACTTTCTACTTTACATTTTCTGCTTTATATTTGTTCAACACCTGTGCTTTCTGCTTTGCACTTTCTAGATCTGCTCATGCTTTCTGCTTTACAATTTCTGCACCTGTTCATGCCCTGTGCTCATATCATTGCACTTTTCTTGTAGCTATGGGTTTATGCATATTTTCCAGCCCTTGCTCTAGAGCCTATGAAGGTGCTCCCTCTTGTGGTTCCTTACTCGCGTCGATACTATGGTCGATGTCGGCGCCAGAGTCGTGAGACTTTCGCCTTCTTCTGTCATTACTTTGATACAGTGGCCGCCCACAAGATAACCCGAAACACAGTCATTTTTGCTTTATAACTGTTCTGGTTCATACATAAGCAACTAATGGCGACTAACTATCTGTACATCCCCTATTTGCAAATCACATGGCGGCCTTAGGCGATGATGCTGGCCGGGGTACGGGACCAGTACGCGGGAGCTTGAGGCACATCGCGCTTCCAGATCCTGCAGGAGGGCCAAGTCTGCCAGGCTTGGTTCTTGAGCGAGAGATTCATTCACCAGACCGTGGGCCTACTGGATCTGGTAGTTCCGATGCCACCGCCAGAGTCTATGAGGTCAGCACACAGCCTATCCATTGATGCAGTCACTTAGTTCATGGTAGGCTTGGATGCTGATTTCTTCAAGAGTGAGGGCGACTATGCGACCTTTATTCAGACCCATCTCATGCCACCTTTAATAGGCGCTCGTGGAGGCGAGGGGGCGAGGGATCCTATGGCGAGAGAGGCGACTAGGGCGACTAGGGCTAGAGGGGCTCCTCCTACAAAGTAGAGCACCCGTTGGCCAGAGCTTCCCACCGCACTCACATGTTGGCGGCATACTGGGGCTGCGTACTAGATCCCGATTGAGCCAGCAGAGGTTGGACATGAGCTTGTCGGAGCCCGGGGTTTGTCACAGGTATGGACCATTCTTTACAATTTGCACCCCACATTTCATTTCAGATATGTTTATTGCGAACGCTAATCATCCAAATGCATTTGCAAGCATCCATAGAGTACACCGGGAGCTGTCTCGAGTTGATAGCTTCCTTGATGGGTATGGTACAGAGGAGGGAGACGCTGCTCGATCTCCACGGTATCCAAGTAATTTTCTTCAGTTCGTACTTCGTGCTATCAAATTTCCACTGATATATTGGCATTTCAGTCGTAGTCTTTTCCAAACTACACTGATACACTGCATTGGCACACTGTACTCATACACTGTAACTGATTTCTATGTACACTAATTCTGCATACTATACTCGCATCAGATACACACATTGTACACTATAGCTCATATGTTGACAACTGTCTTTTTAGATCCTATATGTACCGATGCCACAGGTGGCACCTCCTCCAGCAACAGGGATGAGAGAGAGACAAGCCCCAGCTCGTGGCCGAGATAGGGGTGCCTGAGGCCATAACAATTTTTTAGAGCCCATCTTGAGCAATGACGATGCTGAGACTAGTGGCTTGGAGGAGGCAGTGAGTTGGCATTCTGAGTCATCCAAGAGTGGAGATAATGATGCTGGCTCAGGATCGAAAAGCAGAGAGGACGCTGAGGCGGGCTTTGAGGCAGAGAGTGGAGATGATGTCGACTCTGGTTCTGGTTTAGAGACTGATTCGAATATCGGCGCTGATGGAGAGAGTGCCCCCGAGTCCTCCCATTCGAGGAAGAAGACGAAGAGGGCCTCTCGGGCCTGAGGCGGCAGGCGCTGATTTTATTTTTTTGTACCTTTTTTGCTTAGTTTCTTTTTGTTGGCAGCATTAGCATATGTATAGCTTCAGATAGGTTTATTTTGTTTTTGAAACTTGTACTCCTCTTTTGTAAAAACCATGATCGGAAAAAAAAACCTCGCAGTTTTTATGGAAAGTTTTGTAATTTTTGCATCATGAGCACCATATTTACATGAAATGGACATGGAATTGAATTGGCCAAGAGCACTTGATTGAAACAATGTTCTTAACTGGGTAATGAGCCGACCAACAACCAAAATATAAAATACAACTCGATAAATAAAACAAAAACAACTCAAATACAAACAAACAAACTTGCTAAAACCAAAAAGACTCAAATCAAGACTTTAAAACACACAAAGATCAAAACAAAACACATACGTTTAGCACTACCTAGCACACAGGTGGACAGTAGGCCTGAAAGAAAGGCTACTGGCTAGAGGTAGAGCTTATTGACCATAGAGGGTGGCCTGCCGGCCATAGAGGTATCCTACCGGCCACAAATGTAAGAATCGCCAGATTGTTGATAGTTGGCTTCCACTCACAGCCTTATCTTCTACAAAAGGTTCAACTTCGTGAATTCTGCTCCATAACTTCATTTCAGCTGCAATTTCTTCCACAAATTGAGCCATTTTTTGCCAAAAAGCTCTTGGATTGGATAGATTTTTTAGACGGCTCAGAAAAGGTAAATTTTTGGAGTTTTGGCATAAATGCAGTTTTTCCATTGAGTTGTTCTCCACTTTGTTTTTCGATCCTTCATGCTGCGGCTCGATGTTGGGACCTGATTACACATGTCTTTTGTTTCGGGGGGACAAGAAATATGCCCGACAACTGAAGAATTTCAGGCACTAATGGAATCCTGGCACGATGAGGAAATCATGCCTTAGCCCCGTTTGGCCACGCTCAAGATTTGGGTCGAATGTGTGGGCTCACTCTGCACGAAGCTCGATCATTGGCCCACAACGGAGAGCTGGACATACCTAGCTTAATTCATCGATTTTCCGACGTCGGTGACAAAGGCAACCTTTTCTAGCGGGGTTTTCGACAACATGCCCTCTGCTTGTGCATGCTTGCACATTTTCTTCTTGCCCCTAGTTTTGGCGGATCTAGTATTCGCTTGATCAAAATGGCCCAAGGCCTGAAAGAAGGCAAGACCTGCATTGGTTTGGCGTTAGCCAAGACCTTGATGGGCTTAGATGCCTTTCATTGGTGAGCGACTACCAGATTCGCAGGGAGTCCACTATTTATTCAGGTATTTGTTTTCCATCCTTTTTCATATGTGTTTCTCACATATCACTCGGCACCCATGCTCTGTTTTTCTCTCAAAACCCTTTTCTCACTTTTCTTCCAACACGCATCTCTCTATTCTTTAATCTCTCTTTTCTTTCATCCCTTCCAAGATGTGGCTTATGGATAAGCTGAAGGTAGTGGACTCTTGCCCTGAGTACTCAGCGCAAGGCTACTTCTTCTGCCACCGACCAGTGGATTTTTCGAATGAAGGATGCTAGTGTGACTGGATGTGCAATAGGTTTGCTACTAACATAGCCTGGCGTTGCCCCTAGCTTAATCTGACCGAGATGAGTTATAGAATGGCTTGGCAGCATGGCAGACAATTGATCGGCCTGACGCACTGCATGTTCTATTTTCGTTTCCGGTTCAGACGTCAGTTCGGGCACGATCAAACCTGTCCAAAAAAGGGAGTAGAGTACCTAGTTTCATTCCTCATCTGTGGTTCACACTTGGCTATGTACCTCACTGCTTGGAGGGCGAGAGAGCTTCTGGCTCCTGCCCCTAGTTTCAGTTATGCCTTTTCTGGCGAGTGCTTGGCTGGGCTAGATGATGAGGCACAAATCGGGCCCACTTTGGCTTCAGAAGCTTCCACAAGCACGAGCAGAGGACGCATGAGCACCTGACTCATCTATACCTCTAGTTTATTGCTTTGACCTTTCTTTTCAATTTTTTTCGATGTAATAAAAGCAACTTTGATTTGTATCAGAGAATTGGAGAACTTTATGTCAAAATCAATGAAATTAAAGTTGTGAGCACTGAAAATTTGCCTTTTGGTCCAAAAGTGGTCTAAGTTGTAAAAGGTAAAATTTTGAACAAAATCAACTTTTATCAAAACTTTCCAAAACCATTTTTGAAAAAGGATCACCACTTGACACACATGGAATCAATCCTCAAGGTGTACAACCCCAAATCAAAAGATCAAAAATGCCCTTGATTGAACACCACTGCTCTGTATTGTAACTAGCTCTTCTTTCCAGAATGAAGATCAAAACCGAACTTTCAGATAAAGAACAAACAATGATGACCTGATCAAACACATGGATAGGACGGTTGAGTTGGAGGTGATTATGACCGAACTTCAAGATGAAGTTGCCTACGTATCCCAAAGACGGGAATCAGGCCTTACATAGTTCGGCTTAGGTTCACTCGAGTATTAACTCTCTCCTTTTGCGCTCTAACTTTTGCCAAAGTCGCCCTTTAGAGTTTTCAAACTTGTGAGCTCAGTTTTTCTTTATTTTTAATTTTTCATGCTCTAACTTTTGCCTAGGTCGCCCTTTCAAGTTTTCGGCCTAGCGAGCCTCTCAGGAATAATATTTCTTCAACTTGTCCATGTTGATCGGTTGTGAAAATTCCAGGCCATCTAAGTCCATGAGAATAACAGCTCCACCCGACCAGATAGCTTCGATGATGTAAGGATTAGCCCAATTGGGACTGAACTTGCCCCTATGGTCATGAATGGGAGCTCGGTTGTCTTTCAGCACCATATCTCCCTCTTTGAGATTCCGGGACTTAACTTTCTTGTTAAAAGCCCTAGCAATTTTGCGCTAGTAGCCCTGAACATGATACAATGCTTTCAGCCTTCTCTCATCAAACAACATCAACTCTTCAAATCTGTTCTGTTGCCAGTCCGCTTTTGCTATCTGACACTCAGCTATAACTCGACGGGACTTCTATTTTAATTAGCAGAACAGCTTCCATCCCGTAGACAAGAGTATAAGAAGTTGCCCCTGTAGACATCCGGATTGAAGTTCTATAGCCCTAGAGTGCGAATGGTAATTTATCTGGCCAATTCTTGTAAGTCTCAACCATCTTCTGCAAAATATTCTTGATGTTCTTGTTGGCGGCCTCAACAGCTCCATTGGTTTGCGGCCTATATGTAGACGACTTATGGAAAACCACATTGTATTTCTCCAACAAGTCTATCACCTCCTTCCTGAAGTGGGAGCCATTATTTGATATGATCTCGTTTGGGACTCCATACTGGCAAATGATATTGTTTTTGATGAACTTAGCCACATGCGATGATTTCAACACTGCATAGGACTGAGCTTCCAACTACTTTGTAAAGCAATCAATTGCCACAAAAATATATTCATGCCCATTCGACCCTTTTGGTGTGACAGCACCAATGACGTCAATTCCCCAAATTGAGAAAGGCCATGGTGAAGTTATGTTGTAAAGTTTCGATGGTGGGATATTCATGCGATTAGCATGAATTTGGCATTTGCGGCATCGCCGAACAAAACCAATACAATCCTCTTCCATGATGAACCAGTAGTAACCTTACCTAAGAATCTTCTGGGCTAACATCACTCCGTTCATGTGCGCTTCGCACTCTCCTCCATGGATGGCCTCCATCAAGCGCCTTGATTCCTTTTCTTCGACACACAACTTGTGCATTTCTAGATGACCTCTTTTGTATGGTTTACCTCTGCAGATGATAAATTGGATGGCCATTCACCGTATTCCCCTTTTGTCGTTGGCATTTGCCCCCGGTGGATAAATCTCTTTTTCCAAGAAGTTCTAAATATCGTAGTACCAAGGGTTTTTGTCTTATGTTTCATCTATTGTGGCGATAGTTTCATAAGTCGATGTGTATTTCTTCTCAATGATAATCGGATGCATCCGGACTCCAAGTGGAATGTCTACCATGGATGATAGAGTTGTTAAAGCATCAACAAACTTGTTGTTCTCTCTCAATAGATGTGTGAAAGTCAGCTTTTCAAACCTAGGACTTAGAACATCTAGGGTCTGGTCATGAACCTTCCTCTTTTCTTCTTTGACCTTCCAGTCTCTATTTGCTTGAGAAACAACTAGGTTCGAGTTCCTGATAATTTCCAACCTTTTTGCCCTTAGATCCAGGGCTGCTTCTAAACCAACAATACATGTTTCACATTCTGCTTCATTATTGGACACCTTGAACCGGAGTTTGAAGGCTAAAGGTATATAGGAGTCGTCGGGTGCTATCAGTAATACACTTATCCCATAACCGTATTGATTGGCTGCTCCGTCAAAGTACATCGTCCAAGTCTCCTCCTCAACTTGCAGAATGGCTTCATCTGGCAACAGATATTCCACCACTTCATTCCCTTTTACTAGGTGATCTGCTAGGAACTCCGTTACAACTCTCCCCTTGATCGATTTGCGGGTGACGTGTTTGAGATCAAATTCGGAAAGGAGAAGCAACTAACTGGCTAGCCTACTCATAAGCGCTGGTTTATCAAAGAGATATTTGATGGGATCTAATCTTGAAACCAGGATTATAGAATGAGCTAACAAGTAATGCCTCAGCTTCCTAGTAGCCCATACCAAGGCCAGACAAGCTTTCTTTAACGAGGTATAGCGGGTCTCATAATCCAGCATTTTCTTGCTCAAATAATAGATGGCTTTTCCCACCCTATCCTCAGATTCTTGAGCAAGCATGTATCCCATAGCTGGTCTGTCACTGACAAATACAGAATCAAAGGCTTCCCCAGCTCTGGCGGTGACAACACATGTGGATTCTGAAGGTACTGCTTAATCTTCTCAAAGGCGAATTGGCATCGATCATCCCATCGGAATTTCTTTCCTTTCTTCAGGAGACCAAAAAGTGGTTCACAAGTCAAAGTTAATTTAGAAATAAATCGTCTTAGGAATTGCACTTTACCCAGAAAGCCTCGCACATCCTTTTTAGTCCTTGGTGGTGGCATTTCTAGGATGGCCTTGATTTTGGAAAGATCTACTTCGATGCCCCTCTGTGTGATAAAAAAGCCCAACATTTTCCCTGCTGTTACGCCGAAAGTACATTTCTATGGATTCAACCTTAGTCTGTATTCTCTGATCCGTTGAAAGAATTTCTCTAAGGCGGTGTAGTGGCCCTCTCTTTATTTGGACTTGACAATCATATCGTCCACGTACACCTCAACCTATTTGTGGATCATGTCATGCAGAATGGTGGTTGCTGCCCTCTGATAGGTAGCCCCGACATTCTTCAGTCTAAACCAAGGTTTTAAAAAGCGGCCGCAACCGTTACGTAACGCCATTACGTAATGGTTGTGGTGGTTACCGCCACCCGTTACGGCCGATTTTGCAGTGTGATTGAGATTCACAGGTGTGTTGGCTGTAGCGGCTACCGTAGCGGTCATAACAGTGTTGTAATAGCCATAATGGCCTATTACGCACCATTATGTAACGGTTCCGAACTGCTTCTTTCAAAAAAACACACAAAAAAAAGCTGAAAATGGGGAAAAAGAGATAGAGAGAAGAGGGAAGATAAAGAGAGAAGATGGAGGAGCAAGAGATAGAGAGAGCGAAGAGGGAAGATGAACATGTTATTGATTTGTTAAAACTGTAAGACCTATGCTATTCTATTTAGCTGCTATCACTCAACCATTTTATTTGTGTGTGTCTATCTATATATTGTTTGAAAATAATAATAATAATAATAACAACAACAAGTGTGGTCATTATCTATTTGGCTTGGTTAAAATATGTATATATATATATATATTTAGGCTCTTATTTATTCTTACTTTTTTCATTGTTTATCTTATATATAATAGTTAGTGATTGATTTTTTTTATAATATAAAGTCATTAATTATTAAAATAAAATATAAAAAACTCAATTTATAGTGACTTAAAAATATGAAATATATTAGATCATACTTACAAATTTGCAAAAATTGATCAATATTTATTTTAAACCCAACAAATATGATCATGGAAAAAAAATATGCATATCGGTAAGTTTTTTTCAAATTGTACGAAAAATAAAAAAATTCACGGTTCTGATTACTGCAACCATTAACGCTACGGCCTTTACACCCCACAACCGCAATCGCACCACAGCCATCGTTATGGTTACCGCAGCTGGTTTTTAGAACCTTGGTCCAAATGACAAAACTTAATAGCAGTAGGTACCCTACAGCGTAGTAAATGCAGTTTTCTCTTTATCCTCGGGTGCCATCAGAATCTGGTTGTACCTGGAAAATCCATCCATGAACGAGAGCAATGCATGGCCTGCGGTGAAATCTACCAACTCATCAATATATGGTAGGGGAAAATCATCTTTCTGATTAGCCTTATTTAGATCCTTGAAGTCGACACAGACTCTGATTCTGCCATCCTTCTTTGGGACTGGAACAAGGTTGGATACTTAGACACAAGCAAGAACCCTGCCTCAATCTGTTTGGTAACTTCTTTCTTAATTTTGAAAGCCCAATCCGGGCGGATTCTCCACAACTTCTGCTTGTCGGGTCGGGCCTTGGGGTCAAAAGGGATCTGACGCCGTACAATCTCAGGATCGATTCCAGGTATGTCTTCATAGGACCACGCGAAAACATCTTTGAAATCTTTTAACAAAGCGACTAGGCGCTTGCACTCCTCCGAAGACAACGTGGACCCGATTTGGACCAGATGTGAATCCTTCAGTACCCACATTACTAGCAATGATTTTATCAGCAAGGGGTTTAGCAAATCTCTCATCCTCTCAGTTAATCAAGTTTTTCAAAACCAGAGGAATTCCTTGCTCATCATTTTCATTAAAATTCTGAAAATTTTAGTCAATACAATAAACAAGCGGTACAGAGAAATACTCAGAATCGGCAGCGTTCTCATTCATAAGATCCAGATCTTCTTTGGTTACAACCGACTCAAAAGCAAAAGAAAAAGAGGACCTGGACAAGACCTTGGCATCCGGTTTATCACCCCCAGGAATGCCAGACTCAGACTCAGAAGAACTGGAATCTGATTCTGACTCCATAGACTCAGTGGAATCAAATTCTAGCTCATCACCTGACTCAGAACTAGACAGGTAGCCCTCCTCCAGCTGCTAGACAAGAGATGGTGCTTCTAATGCATCCAAAATGCTGCTGGATGGGTTTACTCCCGATTGGTCCCCGATCATGGAGATGGTAAGGTTATCCCCCAAGTTCTCTGAGTCAGCAGCAAGACCTGCAAGGAGACATACCAGTGTTGCCCTTACTCTAAGCTCGCTATTGTCCGAGTCAATTTCCATGCTCTGTTCAGTTTCAGCACTTGGGTCAACCTTTTCCTCGACATCACTATCTTGTAATTGCAGGTCGAAGAAAATTTCAAACCCAGGAACACGCTGCTTTGTGGAATTCATCCAGGGCTCGAGTAAACCGCAAAAGGGGAAATCTTCTCCCTCCTAAACAAAGTAGCTATTCAGCGTTCCCTAGATTGGACAGTGAATGAACTCATAGTGTTTCCCAGCTTGCTTGGCTCTAGCTCTACCTGTGATTTCTTCTCATTTCCTGACCCAATCCTTTTTGGTAGGCATATAGCCCAGACCGAAGGCATGCGGGTTATGCAGCACGTCTACCAATGCTGTGATGCCTTTTCGGTCAATTCTTCCAGGTCCCATTCCTGGCACATACTGCAGCTTGTTTATGAAGTAAATAGACTGGGCACTGACATACATACCCTCATCAGCGGCCAAAATGGACTGTGCTACCCGAGCCTCAGCCAGAGTGAACCTTGAGAGGAATACATCCTCCTCACCATGAACGATTTCCAACACTGGTGTAGTTACCTCAGGCGGGGGATGGATAGATGAATTCCTAAAAATAATTGCCACTCCTTTCCTGTGAGGGTACTTCAACATTTGGTGGAGGGTAGAGGAGACAGCTTTTACATGATGCAGCTAGGGTCACCTTAACAATAAGTTAAAAGTGGCCAACACATCCAGGACATGGAACTTAATATCCTGTTGAGCTAGGCCCACGTGAACTTTGATTTGTACCATGCCCATAACCTCCCTGCTCTTATTATCATATGTCTGAATTACTTGGGCTGTCGGCACGAAGTTTGCCGGTCTAAGGCCGATGACATAAGCTGTGCAGGAAGGACAGACATTAATAGCTAAACCGGTGTCTATCAACACCCACGATACCCATTTTTCCTTGCACTCAACAAATATGTACAGGGGTTTGTTGTGAGCTGAGCCTTCCGGCAACAGTTCTTTGTCAGAAAAGGTTAGGGTTGGCCCGACGCCACCTGGGAAGACCAATCCCACAAGATGTTCAGGGGTTGGTGTCGATGGAAAATTTGGCTTTGTCCATTGCTGACAGTACAACCTGTCGATGTACTCGAGAGGCCATGAGAAGACCCCAAATTAAGATGTTGGCTTGGATTTTCTTCAGTTGCTTCAACACTGCCTCTTCTTCTAGCTACTTCTCTTTCTATTTCTCAACCTCTCTATCCTTCCCAGATGCCTCCACTTGATCTAAGTGCGGTGGCTTGAAATACCACCCACTTTTTGTCATGTGATCTATCTCTTCCGCATACTACGTGTTGTCCGAAAGGCACTCATCCCAATCTTCGTCAGTGTGGGCCAGATGCAGATCGTCATTCTCCCACCATACTCCTTCGGCAACTGACAAACTGTTGTCCGGCTTCGTTTGGATCACTTTCACCTCACAAGCATCCCCCGCAGGGTGTTGGGCCAGTACTGCTTTCTGTTTGCCTTTAACCCTCTCTTCTACAAACTGCTTCAGTGCAGCTTCTTGTTTTGTGTCCACAGTGCTTACAGTGCCTAGTTCTTGAACTGAATTTTCCACGTCGGTGTTCTCCGACAGTTTCACTTTTTCATCGTCCATTTCGGCCACTATAGCAATTCTTGCTTTCTTTTCCTCTTGTTCCGTTTTAGTTCCTTCCTCCCTGTTTGGTTCATCACTCAACCACCCAGAGTTGTCTGTTGATTCATTTAAATCGAACCAGTCAATCTGCACATCCCATTGATCTTGTTCGTCAAAGAACTGCAGGCTGTCTAGATCCTCTTTAAGCTCCGCAAAATCATCCAAACTGTGGCTCGGGCCATCCTTCCTAACCACAGTAACCTTCACTACAGTTGGCAACACCAATTCTGGCTTGACTTGCCTAGTCGGCACAATGTAGCAGTTTGGATCATATCTCCCTTTAGGCAAGTTCTTAGAGCTCTCCAGCAACGAACTCGTATTTCCCTCTAAGACCAACCTTCCTTCTACTGCAACTGTCACCACTATAGGTCTAGGTTGAAGTGCGGATGTGTCTATCATGCACAAATGTGTGCTTTCAGGAATGAACACAGTCGGTCTTGGTAGGTGGGAAGGGGTAATATATACGTTGGGGTCGTAGGGGATGGCCAGTGTATAGATTAGGTTTTGATTTTGAGGTGGAGGAACTTGATAGTGAACTAGGAGAGGGTTGGTAGTTACATTTGGTTTCTGGGGGGGTGCGGTCACCTTATTGTCAAGGAGGTCTTGAATCTCATGACGTAGTCTAAAGCATTGATCAGTATCATGACCGTGTTGCTAGTGAAACGCACAATACGTGGCTGGGTTGTGTTTGGGTGGAAGAGGATCAGGTAGTGGGCGCCGCTCTAATGGTTTGAGGTGCCCTTTTTTGACCAATACCTTCATAACTTGGGATAAGGTCATGTAGAGTTGGGTGAAGGTCCTTTGGGATCGGGCAGGGTTGGCTGAAGTTTGTGGAGCTGTATTGGCAAAGGTATTGGTGGTCTTGGTTGTGGTGGTGACATCGCTCACATCCGATGGCTACGTAGCTGTGCTACCGCTGGTGGTTGTATTGGAACTGCACACGAAAGACCTTTTGGCTTGCTCTTTCTCATTAGTAATTAGCCCCTATTTCATGGGGTCTTCAATCTGAACCCCCATCTCATAAAGCTTGGTGAACGTGAACAAAGGTAGGACGATCATTTTTTGCAACAACTTCCCGTGCAGATTGCGGACTACCATCCTTATCTGATCTTTCTCGGAAAGCCTTGTGGTCATCATTGAAGCTTTGTGTAATAACCTGACCCTCGTAAGTGTTTCTGGTATAATTTTAGTCCCACATTCTGTGCATTTAAATGCTTATTGTGAAATTTTATGTGAAATTAAGTTTAATTGATTGAATCATATGATTATGGATGCTTATCTGTCTAATAAGAGGGAAATCTATCACAACTAAAATGTTTGAATCAGAAATTGGAAGCCTTAGAGACCTAATTATCTGAAATTGATTTTACATTTAAGATCAGCATGATTTTAGGGTCATAGTATGATTTTCTGTGAAATTTCAATTAGGAATGATTAAACTGATTAATTTTTGTTTTATTCACTTTATATATATAGTTATCCCTTAAATATTTGACTTATGAACCTTTAACTCAAATATCCTGAGAGGGTTAGGAAAGGAGAATTGGGGGAAAAGGAGGAGAAGTCCTACAAGAAAGAGATTGAGAAATTAAGAGAGTTTTAGAGATTTTAAAGCTCAAGGTATGGAGGTCTTACTTTAATCAACTCCTTTCTTGTATATGGGTGAGGAATTTCATGGGTATTCATGCAAGTCAAGGTTTGTGTTGTGTATGTGTGTGTATATGTCATTTATAGAATTGAATAGGTGTTTTCTTCATGTAGTTATTTGTGTTAATTTGAGCCATATAAAGGAAATTAAATCCTATTCTTTGTTCTACATGCTTGCATCCAAGTATGTGTGAGATGGCTATATGTGTGTATTTAGATGTTGAAGAAAATGAATTGTGATGATGAGTGATAGTAGTGGAGATCAAAGCCATATTTGAATTGTTATATGTTTGTACCTCTTATTTACATGATTTTCGAACCATGTTTTAGCAATTAAAGGACCTATTTTGAGCCTTGTAAAAGCTTACCAAAAATTGGACCCTTGCTTGAAATTTCGGACTGGAACTACACAGAATTGCCGCACGTGCGGGAGTCATGGCCGCATGTGCGGGAGCTCTGGCCGCATGTGCGGGAAATGAAGAAATTCTAGGTTTTTGCTACTGCTAAAAAGGCACGTACGGGCTTCAGTGCCGCACGTGCGGGGCTCACAGTCGCACGTGCGGCCCAAGCTGACAAAAATGGGTTGCTCCATTTTATGTGCTTGACTCTTGGATATTTTTGAAATCTGTATTTAATGTCCTTTTAATACCTGGAAATTCATTTGAAGCAAAGCGAGTTAGAAAATGATTTAACAAAGAAAAAGGAACTAATTGACAAGGTATGTATGTGTGCAGGACACACTTCGGGAGGGACTAACACTCTGCCACAGCGCTGTGAGTAGTAGTACTGTTGATGTATATTCATTTACCATTAATAATTTTGTTATTAACGTTATGTTCTTCGCAGGTAATTACATTAACTTGTGTATTGGCTGGAAAACGGTTCGAACTTATGTAAACATTAATAGAATTTGTGTTCGTCTGTAGCACTCTGGAATCACTCTACTCTATTGGTATCTGGGCCTACGACCATTCTTTATATTCTGTTAGGCCTATGGCCATTCGGTATATTCTGTTAGGCCTATGGCCATTCTGTATACTCTGTTAGGCCTAAGGCCGTTCTGTGTTCTGGGCTTAAAGACACTCTGTTTAAAGACTGGGCCCAAGGCCGTTCTGGAACAATTACAGGATAAGATTAACCATGAGTTCTCTGCACTTATATACATTGTGATTCAAGTTAATTAGTAGACTGTTTACGTACTATTATTCACTGAGCTTCGCTCACTCTGTATTTTGTCAGCTTCTGTAGGTAATTAACCTGGAGGCCAATCTGAACCCTTGAGGCTTGTCTCTCTTTTTTCAACCTCAATGTGTCCAGGCACTTAGATGAAGCCCGTGCGTTTTGTATAGTTTTGTTAGGCTCTTGGCTTGTGCTCTAGTTGTCTGCCTATGGTTGAAATGTAGATAACCCCTTCTTCACTAATGTTTTGTTATATGCCCAAATGTTGGGGCAGGGTCTATGTATGTGTATGTATGTAACTGAAGCTCAGATGTATGTTTCCCGTACATCATCTACCTAATGCGATGTTTGCGATCCTGGCATGGTAGTGGTTGCTCAATGGATATTGTTTTATGTTATTTTATATTATTAATGCTTCCGTCCAGGCCCCATAGGTATTACATATCAGGTTTTATGTCTGTTTCTGATGGGTCATGCCCAAACTTTTAGGGGTGAGTTTGGGGCGTGACACTTTGGCCCTTCACCTCGTCACAAATTCTGAAAAGCCCTCCTTTGATTCTTGGCGCGCCGCATCAAGATAACAAGTGGTGACCTCGATTTGTGTGTTGTACGAGTATTGAGCAATAAAGACCTCAGCCATTTCCTCCCAATTCTGCTTAACAGAATCCTCCAACTTCGCATAACATATGGCTGCTATTCCTGAAATGGTCTGGCCAAAGACAGACAATTTCTACAATTTGGTTAGGCCCATCAGCCGCAAGATGTCTAAAAACACCTGTTGATGAACCATGGGATCTCCGGAGCCATTGACTCTATCGATATACGACATTTTGAACTGATCTAGAAATGTCACTGCAGAGTCGGTATACGCGTCTTCTATGTCGGGAATAGAATTAACTCTTTGTGCTCTTTTGAATAGCTTCTCCAGCTTGTTGACCTTGAGTATAGTTGGGTCAACCTCAAATTCAAATGGAGCCTCGATTTGATACACAGGTGCTTTGGAGGCTTCTGGTGGGATCAGTTCTGCTGGATTGCCCTGATTCTTAGCATGGGCATTAGCAGTATGGGTAGTGGCTCCGAGTGCTGGGATACCCGTAGGAGGTGCATGAGATGTAGAAGCTACTGCCAGTTGTGGTTGTTGTTGTGGTCTGTTTATTACCTCAGCCTGACGGGCTATGACCTCGGCTTGACGAACAACGTCTTGCAGTAGGGTTTCAACTGTTTATTGAAGATGGTGGATCAATTCCTCTATACTGACTGGGGGATATTGTGCCATCAGAATAGGTGAGTGATCTTGTACTGGACTAGATGTAGAAAACTATCGCTGAGCCTGACTAGATGCAGGTGAAGTGAGGGGTGACTGCTATAAAAACTAGATCGGTGAATTCTGCCTGACTCTCCTCCGTCTAGTAACCGGTGGGAGCAAAGTAAACACGGGCTATCCCCTAATAAGATCTCCAGCTTTGCAAAGCCTTCTGACTCGGGTCCAGAGCACTTAGGGGATATCCGAGCTTTCCGAAGCTATGGTGTTAAACTACCTAGCAAAAAGAAATAAAGTAAAAAGAAAGCAATAATCAGAAATCGCGCAGCACCTCAGCTAATGATGTTACTAACAAAGATGTAAGCAAAGCTATAGGACTGCACTAAACACCGAATTCTGCCCCCAACACTGATACCACACTTGTAACTGATACGCATATTCCTGTACAGTTTCACTGTAAAGCGCATACCAGTTAAGTGAGAGTCAAAACACCCCTATGAGGGGGTAAGGTTACCCTGTCCTAGTTTCGATAGGAGCTAGGGTTCACTATTCAAACAAAGCGGTTTCACGCAATCCTGTATTTGGGTGAGCATCCTGTCCTAGTTTGGAACAGTCTCTATGGCTTTTCGATATGCAACTAGGCCAAATGGTCAAAAGGGTGCCTCAGTAAGACTACCCAATATAGCTCTCACACCTAACATCGAGAAGTAAAAGGAGGATCAAACGGTACAGTGGTAGTCTAGATCCAAGGGTTGTGTTCCCATCATGGCAGAGCTCATAACCGGTCAGCCTTTTGGCAAGCTTTTCAGGCAAGCCTCCGGCAAACCGTCTAGGAATAGCAGATGGCAAACACAGTGACTTAAGCGCACCAATGCAAATGCAATGTGAAGAAACATATAAGCGTAGATAAATTTTCATATCATGAAGTTCAAGTCAAGTTCTCTAAATTCCTCAGCAGAGTCGCCAGAAACTGTAGCTCAACTTTTCAGCGTCCCTTTTTGGAAGGTGAATAAGCCCTACAGTATCGGACTCCCACGGTTCTGAATTTGATTTCACAAGTGCAATGTGAAATAGATAAACACCAAATAGTCCCAATTCGACAAATCTTTTGGAAAATCGATTTTGAATCAAATTGCCAAAAATGGACTGTTTTGCCAAATACAGAGTCACCACCTATATATTTTTTTGGAAAAATTTAGGAAACTCATGACTCGTGCCAAAGGCCACGTGTCCGTCATCACCAAGATTACCTTGGCTCGGGAACTTAGGTACGAGAGGGGAAGGTCATGAATTGAGCACCCCTGCTTGCCCGATCAAAGATCGGCCTCTACTAATCATGATATGAATCTTATGTACATTATATGCTCTTGTTCTGGTTATTAGGCTAGTATTACTATGTGATGTGCACACACACAAGTATAGACTAAATTGCAAGAATTGGAACACATGATTCATGTTTGTTTCGAAAGGAGTTTGGAAATATGTAACACTTGAAAAAGTGATCGCATATAAACATTACTGAAATTATTCCAATTCATGCAATTAGCTTTCATCCATAGGCATTCAAGCAGTTATAGCATTTAAGCACTTACCCTCATAGCAAGCATGCTAAACATGGCAACAATCACACGCATGCGATATGCTAAAGCGAGTAAAGGCTCACCTAGTACTTCAAGCTAAAAAGGAAATGAGTTAAAAAAATGTATGATTTTTAACTATGCTACATGACTGATGCAACACATGCGATATCCAATTAATAGGCTTGGCTACTAATATGGCATATGAATCAATTGGATAACATGCAATCTAAGCACGTATTCAAATAGTATTAAACTAGCAATGCAAGTTAGAATGATGAACCGAGCCTCGGTGCATGCAATACAAGTGGATGCAAACATGAAGTATGCTAAACGAAAGATGATGTCCCTAATCTAACCATCATATGCTAGTAAATAAAAGGGAAAAAGACGTGGGGTTAGAAGACATACAAATTATTACAATATTACACCCTCACAAAGGAGGGTCCGAATGAACTAACTAGCTAACTAATTAAAGCTAAACTAATTAATTAACTATTACAAAACAAAATGAATAAATAGCTAAACTACTTAACTAATTATTACAACAACATATGAATTGACTAACTATTCTAGTTAATTAATGATTACAACATCACAACTACTTAACTACTTTAACTAATTAAATAATTACAACACAAGTGCAATTAAAAGAAGTAATTAAGCTAAACAATTAAGTACTAAGCTAACTACTCCGCCTCGAGAAGCGAGGGACGTTCATGCGCATGCTCGGTTTCCACTCGAAAATGCCACTATTTTGCTTCTAGAGAGCCTCTATTGCGTAGTAGAACTCTTACACTGTTGCCCACTTCCAGAATAACTCTACTCTGCTCAAGAGACACACTTTTGAATTTTGCATTGGTGGCCAGCCAGCCAAGAGTGATGGCCATGAAAAGTGACCTGCTGGCCACTACTACACAGGTTCATCTTGTTGCAATAGAGGACAAATAGAGCATGCACAGGGTATTATCAAGGGTTGTCTGCACAACTCATCCCTCCTTATCATGAACAAATCAAAGGAGAGACAAAATTTGGTCCACAAACTATCAACTCAAGCAATTTTATTGCATGATGGCTTATGAACCAAAATGTGCAAGTTCAATAATTGCAACAAAATAAGACTTATACCCCCTCCCTTTTATGAAAGATCAAGGGAAGTGGTGACCTTAGAAACTTGAATAATTTCATCACTAATGAGTATGAAATGCCTCAAGCTTCCATGTGTTCAATTAACATTCTATTGAACACAAAAATAAATTCTTATCTTGCACCATTTTAGCCTCCAATTTTCGTTATTTAATTTTAAATTACCAACCATCCTTTAATCCATTAAGTCCAAGAATGAATTTAAGTCCTCTAATGGAGTGAAGTACCAAACCAAGAGTTAACTTAAGACATGAAAGAGATGTCATGCCATTGATAATGAACCCCTAAAAGGGATTAAACCATTAAGCATGACAACCTCAGTCTCATGCTTAAAAGAACAAGAGGCTTGAAACAACTCTCAAAGCAAAACAAAAGCCAAGAAAGGAGGGAGGTTGCAAAGATTACTAGTGCTGAAAATAAGTGAGAAAAGCATAAATAAATGCTATCAACTCAAATAAGATGGTGTCTAAGGCCTAAAACACCAAGCTCATGAGGACAATTACACTACAAGCATGCAAAACAAGACTCAAATGCAACCATAAACCAAAAACAGTGCTAAAATAGTCTAAAATAAGTCCTAAAACATGTTGGAATTAAGACAAAAATAGCTAGATTAATATGCTAAAATATGAAGCATGCTAGACTAGTAAACAAAACACAAGGAGGGGAGGCTAACCCCTCAAATTTGGACTTCAAAACATGATTTTAGCCACTGAAATAACTTTGAAAACAATGTTTAAAAGCTCAAAAGAAGATAGTGCAAAGGTGGGAAACACAAGGGAAAAGGCTTTGAAAATAAGGCACAAAGAAGGGTGAACCACCCCTTATCCTTCATTGGCCTTAAAACCCAAGTTTAAGCCCAAAAATATAGAGTTTTTATAGCCCAAAAATAGTTGGAAAACAATAAAGAAAATAGTGAATACAACAAGCAAAGAGGCAAAGCCTTATACCTCTTGAAGAGAAGATCAATTCCAAGCAATAAAACCAAGTAAACACACCCTCGAGAGCTCAAACAAGGCTCAAAGACACCTCAACTCAAAGATGGAGAGGTTTGGTTAAGAGTGTATAGGCAAAGATTAAGGATGTGTAGGCAAAAGTGTAGAAATTTAGAAGAGAGAGAGAGAGAAAATTTTTTCTAACCTTCAAAACATGAAGGGAGGTCTTTTATATATAGAAACCATGAGCTTCCCTTAGAAACATCCAGCCCTACACGTGGGAGCAGATGCGTGCATCTGTGCAAATAGCTGGCACAGCTGTCATAAAATATCTACAAAAGACATTGGTGGCCGGCTGGCCACATTAGTGGCCGGTAACCAAGAGTGATGGCTGACAGCCCAAAGAGGTGGCCGGCAAGCTACTAGAGGTTGCAGGCTTGAAAAATAATGAGTTTGGTCCAAAAGCAAAGGCAACAGCGGTGCAGGGTTGAAAGGCTCCAAGTTGTGGCATTCCGCTGAGGACTTTGAGCGTTTGACATGCACATAAATTCATCGTCGGGGGTGTGCAAGCGATGGCGTCCAAGTCATAACGGTCGTAAAGAATGAGGTGTATACACTAACTGTAAGGAAAGTAGAACCTCCATATAGCCCAACAATCCACACGCTTTATCAAGCGCTACTTCAGAAGGAAGGCAAAACCTTTGTTGAAGCACCACACTTTACTAATCACAACCTGGAAGAAAATAGACTCTCTTGCTATAATTCCAAACCTTCACCTCATCGTATATCTCATCATTTCAATTATAAAATTTAAATCAGCATCACATTACACATATAATATATTCTATAACAAGCAACACCATCCTCTATGAACAATCTAGAAATCCCCCAGATATTGATTTGTGATTATGTATCAATTTTAAGTAGTAAATAATAATCCCAATCAAACAATCAAGACAAATCGACACAACGATTTAAATGTGAAAAAACCACAATAGGAACGCCTTCAATTGTGATAAAAAAACCATGGGCAAAAGCCACAAAACAATCCACTAAGAAGACAAAAAGAATTACACAAGTGCACTCTCAATTACCTAGCGAATCTACGCCCGGATTGAACCGACCCCTATACGACTCTTCCACCATGGTCTTAACCTCGAAATTGTCTTGCCCAATGTTTGAATCTACAACACCGATGTCGAATCCACGACGATGAGCCACTCCAGAATCCACTAAAGCTTCAGGCCCAAATTCCAAGGAATTTACCAAAGAACAACTCTCTCTTTTGTATTTAATGAAACAAACAATCCTTTGATGTATACTTCTCAAACCATGAGTTAAACTCAAACAAACATCAAAGAAACTAGCAAAGAAGCTCCAAAAGAAACCCTAATTCCCAAAAAGAAGATTTGGAAGCTGTATCCTAAAATCGGACTGAAACACATATTTATAGAAAACAGATTTGCGATCTCCGCTCGAATGCAAGAATGGCCGCTCGAGCGGATCTACGCTCAAGCGCAGGAATGGCCTCTCAAGCGAGAAAAAACAACTCCTAGTACTTTTGCAGGCGAGTGAAGCTTCTGAAAGGTCGCGATCTCCCGCTCGAGCACAAGAATGGCCGTTTGAGCGGACAAACAACTTCAATTGCAATTTTGCTTTTTTGCTTCGGACCCGCCAAGGGGTGCTACCCTTTGGACCCCCGCGAGCTGACCGGTAGCTCGATCCCTGGCATAGTCAGCAAAGTGGAAAACATGATAGAATTAACACTACAAACTTCTTTGCAAAGTACCATTTGGGTTGGATTCGCATCTAAAACTCATAGCCTCACTGAAATAAAAGAACAAATAAAATTACAACTGAAAGGAGTTTTGTCAAACGGGATTGCCAAGAATAAAAGCCTAACACTCTATCGATGGCCCAAAGACAAAACCTCTACGAAATGAAAGGAACAATATTTCTTATGACAACCCAATGCGATTATCAAGACACTTCCACATTTCCATATTATCAATGTTTACCACACACAAAACAAGATTAAAAAAATTTCATTCAACTCTCCCTTTCTCCATATCACAATATGAATCAATTCATAATAACTACTTGCTTTCTTTTCTCCACCCATGTTATTAAAACAATAATTTAGCTCAAATTCATTTTTGGATAAAACAAAAATTAGGGCTTTTTATATTCAACATCACTAATATGATTCATCTATCCAAAACCTCCATTATCGACATAAATCATAACATGAACCCCTTTAACCCAAAATCCTAACCTCATCTGTATGCTTTAAGAAAAATCTCATTTCAAACTCATGTTTCATGCAATAGAAAGTACCACACATCTATCTATAGAGAGATATTGGGAAGAATCAAAAAAATCCCTACCTCAAGTAAGAAGATAAGCAAGCCCGAAAATCCAATTTTGATGAAAACACGATCCACTTAAATTAAAAGGAAGCTCGTCGTGCTTTACATTTTGGTATGTGGAACTAGGTGAGATTTTCAGTGAAAAGAGATGAAACCCAAGCTTGAAAGCTTTGGGTTTTAGAAATGGAGGAAAGAGAAAAATGAGAGAGAAAAGTGAGCAAAAAGTGCTGATCCTGAACAGACTGCTCGAGTGGTGAAACAAGAGCTTGAGCGTCAGAGACAGAAGATCGCTTGAGAAGATCGCTCCAGAATCTCAAACTATACAAAGAACAGATTGCTCGAGCAGACCAACCTGCGCTCGGGTGAACATCACCACCTCTCAAAATCTTGGACTGCAGACAAAAGTACTAGACGGTTCAAAAGATTGCTCGAGCTCTCAAACTTGTGCTGAAGTGAAGAGAAAAATTTCTCAGAGATTTCATCATAAAATTCCTAGTTTTTGTTATTTTAAAAGTATTTAAAAAAATTCCTATTGGTTAACAGATCATATTAATTAAAAATAATAATTATTATGTTGTTAAACCTTTACCAGCCAACCCTATTTGATGGGACTTAAGGCATGATTTGGTTTGGTTATACATTTACTATTCTTTCCTAAAACAAAAATATTGTTATGATTATGCCATCTTTCCTGCAAATAATAATTATTTTATATAATTTTTTTTTTCAATTTTCTCCTTCTTGATCTCTCTCAAACCTATTACTCTCTTTTTCACCCAAAAACCTTAGCCACCATATATATTTTTCCATGCCATTCCCAACCACCTCACCCTATAAACATCAAGTTCATGCAACTCATTATTTTTAATCTTTTCTTCAAAGACTATTAAAAGTTATTTTATGTTTAATTTTTTATGTCTGTGCATATTTTAAACAATATTTTACATCATTTCTCTCTTTACTCTATCTTACCATTTTCTTATTTTATTCTATTTTTACTTCCAACCAATTTTTATATTTTATTATTTTTCATATTCTTACATCAAAGAAGTTTCAAACTTAATTGGGAGAGATTAACATGTTTTATAATTTTTTTTGAGTATTTATTTTTATGTAGGTGTCATTTACACAACTAAATAGTTTTTAAATATAAACGATCTTATCAAATTAGTTATAGATGTAACACCCCAACTTTTGGACCAAAATAATCTTAATCAACCTCAAATTTACAATTTCAGATAAATTATAACTTCAACTATACAAATCATCTCCAAAAATAATTGCACAAATATCTCCAAACAATAATTTATACAACTGCTTCCAAAAATAATATATAGTGGTGGGCCCCAAAATCTCTAACTCAATAAATATTTTAAATGTTTCAACTCTAATAGCCACTAAATTGCTTCGCACCTGAAAAATAAATTAACTTGGAAAGTATACAATACGACATGAATGACAATGCTCAGATAGAGAATAAATCAATAGGGATCCAATAATTTACGACATTGCACGAACGATTCAATTCGATAACTAAGCAATTTACCAAATTGCATAAACAAATCAACTAAACAGATGATAACATGCTCAGGACCAAATACCCGGTCCTACTTAGTACATGACCAGTGACCGGCCGGACCCATCTCACCCAAGCACAAACACTTTTCCGGGCATATTGGTGCAAGCTATTGTTAGGGTCCACTCGATCCATGTAGTGGTCCGAGTCAGAAAACCTGACCCATTTTATTTTTGGTTGGGACACGTGGTCGTCCCGAGTGACTTTGTCAATATTTGGGTGGTTTGGACCTTTGGAATGCCTAGGGTTGGTTGCAGAGCGGCAACCCAGATTTTTTGTGTGAGCTTGGTCACGCTCGTGATAAGGTAAGGTGTAGGTCGCGCCCGTAAGGGGCTGCGACCAAGCTGTGGCCAATTTGGCCTTCATGTTTGTTGGCTGGAAAGAGAGGTGCATGGCCCACGATGGGGGCTCATGAGCAGCATGGTTGCGTGCGTGATGCATTTGGTCATGCCCACAACTTGGTGTGTTGATGAGCTCGTACCCGTGAAGAGTTAGATTGTGGCTGCGATGGTAAGTCTATATAACCTGTTAGCGCATGGAAAATATCACTTTTTTTGATTTCTTCTCTCTTCTCTCACTCTTTTCCGCTATTTTTGAGTTTCTTTAACTTAGAAGCTTGGGTTTCATTTATTTCTACCCATTTCCTACTGTAGACACCCCATTTTTGACCGACCTTAAGACTCAGACATCACCAACTGAGCGCTCGGTGATGTTGCATATTGTGCTCGTTCTGAGATTGCGGAGTCTCGGCTGCGAACCTTGCCTCCGAACTTCGGGGCTCTTTTGTGCTTTGCCTCGGTTTGCGAACCAGGTCCTGTTTTCTCTATTTTCTCTTTCCGAAGGGAGGGAGAGGTCTCATAGGCCATCTCTCAGTGGCCACGTTTCGTGGTCGTAGGCCATTTTTCCCGTTTGGAGACTAGTTTCCGGTTTTCGGAGCCGTCGGCCGTGCGCCTCGGTTCGGGACCGCTTGACTACCTCCGTTTGCTCCGGTTTTTGGCACACACCTTGTTTCCTCTTCTTAGAGGGACACTGTGGCCCGGGAGACCACCTTCGTGGTCATACGCCCCCTCCGGTGCTTAACAGCCTATTTTCGGGGCCCCGGACCGCGCGTTTTAGCCCCCGAACCCTCGTTTTGCATCGGTTAGGGTTCATTTTTGGTATGGACCCTATTTTCATTGTTAGGAAGGTGGTAGGATGGTGGGAGACCAGAAATTCTTTTGGAAACCATTTTTTCTCTCCTCCAGCTGGTTTTTCTGGTAGAAAGCTGGTTTTTCTCACTTTTGGGCCATAATTTCTGGTTTTTCATACCACCATTGTGTTGTGCTCATCTGGGAGGCCACCAATATGGGTAGGCTGACCAATATTTCTTCTTGACCCTTTTGAACCTTGCTAAAAAGCTGATTTTCCTCTCTCTTGGGTCACATTTTCTGGTTTTCCACCATACAGCTGTGTTGTACTCATCTGGGAGGCCACCTTTCTGGTATGGCCGACCAGCATTTCTCATTGACCCTTTTGACCCCTGGTCAGCCGACCAGGGGGAGTGGCCGGCTGACCACCTTAACTGGTCAGCCTGCTTCTTGCTTTTTGCTCTCTCTGAATGCATCACAGCTGTGCCAGCTAGGGGGCATTTGGACCATCCTCCATAGTGTATGGAGGATATTTGAAGCTTCTAAGAGAAGCTTTGGCCTCTCTTCTCTATAAGAGAGGCCCTCCTCTTCCATTTCAAAGGGTTGAACAATTTTGTTTAAGGCATATACACCTCTCTCTCCATAGCTCACTATTCCAAGCTCCAAACCCTAATATTCTTGCACCATTTGCACTACACCTCATAGCCTACCACCTCCACCATCCATCCAAGTATCTTGGAGCTGATTTTCAGAGGTTAAAGAACTCCCATCTTGGTCTAGAAGTTGCTGGAAATCTGCTCTTCAAGGGTAAGTCTCTATTTTCCCTTTTCTTACATTATTTTGCTCCATTGTTTAGCCTTATTTTCAAGCATTTTTGGACTTTGTTATAAACTGAAAAGTGTCTTATTTTAAGCTCCTCTTGAAGTTTGATTAAGGACACTTTTCTGTTTGAGGTCGTCTACCTCCTTGTATGCTCCAACCCTCTTTGTAGGCTTATTTTTGCTTCCTATCTTAGCCTTGCTTGTGAGCATTTTTGAGATTTTTCATAAACTGAAAAGAGTCTTATTTTGAGCCCCTCTTGATGTTTGTTTAAGGGAATTTTTCTGTTTGAGGTCATTTACTTCCTTGAATGCTCGTTTGCCTCTTGTTTTGAGCCTTGCATCTAGGCCTTTGTTGCATGCTTTGTTTGGCCTTCTAGCCACTGAAATCCAGTGGATTTTCAGTGGCTAAAACACTATTTTGAGAGCCAAAATCAGAGGGGGGTGACCCCCCTCTCTCCTTGTCTTGTTTGTTGGCCTTTTTGGCCTTCCAAAGGGGCTCCATCTTGCATGCTTTGAAGTCTTGTTTCAGGCCCTATTATGTCAGTTTTGAGGTCTGCCTTCACTCTGTTCAGAGCCCCTTTGGCCATATTTTATGTCTATGATGCATGTGTAGAACAATCCCATTCAAGGCCTTTCAAAGGGGCCTTTCATTGCATGCTTCCTAGACTAATTTCAGGATCCTTTTGGTGGGTTTTAGGTCTGTCATAACTTATTTCCAAAGGTGGTTTTGCCCTTTTGTTTGTCTATCATGTATGTGTAGAACAACCCCTCGCATGGCTTCCCAAAGGGGCTCATCATTCTTGCATGTGTTGACTGAGTTTCAGTGGTTATTTGGGCATATTTTGGCATGAAATACTTCTGTTTTTAGCTGGTTGGGTGAGCCCTCATATGCTTCATATAGTTGTAGAACAACTCATGGTTCACTAGCTTTCTTTGCATGCTTTATAGGCCATTGATTCTAGCATATTTTGGCTATGCCTTAAACTGATAATGTGCTTATTTTGGACTGCCCTAGCTCTGTTTTTGGGTCTTGTGGTTGAATGATGTTAGTTTTGCATGCTTGTAGTTCAAGGTCCATGCTTAGCTTTGAGTTTTGAGATCCATTCCATGCATATACTGAGGTGTGTTCATGTTTTGAGCCTATTATTCATCACATTTCAGAGCTTGTTTGAATGCCATGTTTCCATGTTTTCATCTCTTTAAATGCGTTTGAGAGTCGGGCTTGTATACCCCATTTACCGACCATTGAATGAGCTCCATTTCGTTGCATTCCGAGTCATCATTTTAGGTCAATTTCCCACTGTTTCAGACCTTCCTAGAGTCTTTTTGGGGTTGGTTTGCCTTTGGTGCATTGCTTTGGGTACCTCTAGTGTAACGCACTTCACTAGTTTCGGTACCCGGGTCCCCTAGCTTGCATTGTGTGCCATATTTGCATGTTTTGGGACCATATTTCATGCTGTTTTAGAGCTGTAATTTATGCTATTCCATGTCATGTTTCATCCTCGCCATGCTTTGGTAGAGTGGCATTCCGTGCCTTAGGTTTGGTCCTTGGCATTCGTGCATGTGTGCATGCATTTCGGTTCTCTCATTTCCATCGCATGGCCACTGATGTGAGTGTGGCTGAGGTCCACTCATGTTGGTATAAGTCCATCGTGCATTGTGCATGCCATTTCAGTCCATAGCATTGCGTATGCTAGGTTGCATGTTAGAGCATTGAGTATGCCATGTTACATCATGTGCATTGTGCATGCCATTTCAGTCCATAGCATTGTGTATGCTAGGTTGCATGTTAGAGCATTGAGTATGCCATGTTACATCACGTGCATTGTGTATGCCATTTCAGTCCATAGCATTGCGTATGCTAGGTTACATGTTAGTCGCATTGTGTATGCCATCTCATTTGCATCGTGTTTGGGATAGGAGTTAGCCCAAGCACGGGAAACGAGGGACGTTTCGTACTTCAAGTGACGAAACGTGTCTCAATTCCCGATCGCCGACACTCCCGATTACCCATGATGGAGTCTAGGTCTTGTTGTGTTTTCATGTGCATTCATTTCACATCGAGTCGTGCAATTCGACTCCTCGGCCATCATGCATCGAGATGCGTGATTGGTGGCACAAGGATCGAGGTGTGCATACATATGTGAAAATACTTTGCCATGCCCCTTTCTTGCTCTCTGTCGCAGCAAATCAAAAATCAGTAGCCTTCTAGAGCTTCGCACAGCATTCCGGCATTAATTGCAAACAGAGGCGAATTGGGGCATCGCAATGGATTTCCGCACTAGGCAACTCAAGCATGTATCATTCATCATTCGGAATAGAGCTGAGGCGGTCCATGGATTTGCATGCTAATTTACTTGCTTTCCTAATTAAATTGTTAATTAATTAGGGTTTTGTACTTATTCGGACTGTAATTATTATTCGGACTGTATTATTTATTCGGACCCTCCGAGCGAGGACACAATTGTAATAAGTGTGCGTGTGTGTGATGTATGTCTTCCAACCTCACGTCTTTCTCCCTTTTATTTACCAGCTTATGATGGTTAGACTAGGGCATGTTTCAATTAGCATACTTATGCTTGCATGTTTGCATCATTCATCTGTCTTGTATGCACCGGGCTCGGCGCGTCATACTAACTACATTTGTATTTCAATTCCAAATTGAATACGTGTTAGCTGTAGCATTATCATATGCCATCTTAGAATAGCCGAGCCTATTGTGGTTGCATTCCTGCATGTGTTGCATTAGGCATTTCTGTATAGTTAGGATCATGCATTGATTTCTAACTAGTTTCTGTTTTGGCTTGGAGTACTCAGTAAGTATTTATGCTTTAGCATCCTTGCATGTGTGTGAGTGACTGCCATGATAGCATGCTTACCATGAGGCTATGTGCTTATGTGATATACCTGCCTGAATGCCTGTGGGTGAAGGTTGGGTTATTTGGATTGGAACAATCCATCCACTGTGAGTTTTAAGCCCACTTGAGAGTGGCAAATCATCTTGTTTTCTAAGCCCACCTGAGGGTGGCAAATCCACATTTTAGCCTACTTGCGAGTAGCAAACCGTTTTCAAAACAAACATGAGATGTTTCATTCCAATTCAGGCGATCCAGTCTATACTTGTATGCTGTGCGCATCACATAGTAAATCTAGGCTAATAACCGGAATAAGAACACATAATGTTTTCAAAACTCGATATCATGGTTAGTAGAGGCCGATCTTTGATCGGGCGAGTGGGGGTGCTCACGAAGTGACCTTCCCCAATCGTACCCAAGTTCCCGAGCCGAGGCAACTTTGGTGATAACGGACACGTGGCCTTAGGCAATGAGTCAGGGTTTCCTAAATTCTCCCAAAATAAAATATTTAGGTGGCGACTCTGTATCTGGCAAAGCAGTCCATGTTTGGCACTTCTTTCAAAAAATCTGTTTTCAAAAATGATTTGCCGGATTTGGACTCTTTGATGATTCATCGGTCTTGCATTGCACTCTGTGAGATTAGATGCAGGACCGTGACTTTGAGTCCTGAACTGTAGTGAGCCCAATGAACAAAACGGGATTTCCCTCCCGGCTCGCTCGGGGATGTCTACACCTACCCCTAATTCCATATACCAAAACGTAGAGGGTGGCAAGAGCTTTGTTTTAATCTGAGCAGATTGTCTTTTCGTCGTCGATGATTTTTCGGTTGTCTTCTCTTCGCTTTGAGAGGTAGGGATTCCTTTGCTTATTTTAATACCTTGTTATAGATAGACATATGGTAGTTTTTATTGCATTAAAAACATTTTTTTTTTTTTTGTGGGATTTTTGAAAGCATAAAATGGGGTTCTGGGTTAGTGATATTGGGAGTTGTAATAGCGTGTTTTTGGTTATTTGGGTAAGTTAGGGAGGTATTTAATCACGTCTATAATGATAGTGGCGAAAAGCCCTAATTTGTTATTAAGGGTTTAATAATAAAATGAAAATGGGGTAAAGTCAGGTAATGGTTGAGTTATGTGCTATGGGATTAAATTAATGCTTTAGTTGCTAAAAAAGGGTTAACCATGTCTTGTGCTTGCTTTGATTAATATTGTGTTGAGTTGGGTTGTAGTCGTGTTTCAATCAATTGGGTTTTATTAAAGGAAAAGAGGTTTTGGCTAAGGGTTGGAAGTATTGAGAATTTAGAACAACATGTTTGGTTTTGAAAATGAACTGAAGTCAGAACTCTTTTGTGAAACGAAATGGGAAAACTGTCACGACCCGAACCCGCCCCTAGAGGTTTGGATCATAACCGGCCAGTAATTATGAGATTGCCTATGGCCTCAGACAGAAATCAAATCATATTTAATTATATCAGGCCAAAAGCGGAAGTAGAAATATAAAATTTATCCAATGAGCTTGTGCATAAATGGTACGAACAAAAACTTCTTATATATTAATAACTCACACCATACATACATAAAAATGGTCTTACATGTCCAAGATCATACATATAACATTAACATACAAACTAAAACTTATACGCAAACATGGTCAAACATGACCAACAAAAGAAAACAAAAAATCATAAAACAAAAGCCTCGTGCGTGAGACATCCTTGGTTGAGTCCACAAAAAATCGGTATTCCTCCACAGGTTCACTAGGTGTGGACATCTCGTTGCTCACCTACATACACATAAATACGGAGTGAGCGAATGCCCAGTGAATAACATCAAAGTAAAGGAGTTATATGAATGAGTTCTAATATTTAAATAAAATCATTCTCATAGTAGTTTCGTATTTGTCACGTCCCGTATTTTATTACTTGGATAACATTACCAATATTCATTAATCAAGTCCATTTACAAATGTCAATTCATCATTTGATGAAATGATGAATAATTAAATATACATATTCCCTCTCATGATACAACAATGACATTTTCATACAAATAAAAGAAATGCCCTAAGGTTTACAATAAAAGAGATGACACTACTCTTTACAAAAAAAATAGCACTCAGCCAAACAAACAAATGAAGTAGTACAATCTATCACTACATTACACTTATGAAATGGTAAAACCCACTGTTTGATCTTCAAATCCGAAAAGCATTCCCTGTACACATGTACAGGTAGGGGGTGAGCAACCACTAGCTCACCAAACAATCTCATATTGAAACATTAAAAGATATGCGAGTACTAAAATAGTCATACATATACGTGAAATCATATCATGTCAAAACCATATGATTCTATTACATAATCTCTTGAGCCTAATTTATTTTAATTAACCACAATTAGTTAATTTAAATAAATAAACATGCTTCAAAAGCAACATGACATCTTTTTCAATTCATTCAATTACCCATTTGTCAATGGAATCAAATAATTAAACAATTCATAATGACATTTAACAAAGTATCAATACATTTTATGCAGTTTTATGAGATGTATGCATATGTCATGTCATGCTCAAAATATTTTTCTCATCTTTTGAAAATCTTATGCACAATGCCAATTTGAAAACATATTAATCCAATAATTTCAATAAAATTCCAAGGTGATAAATACGACTCAGGTAATCCCTATGCCGGTGTCTGCAAATAGACTATACAAATACTACCAATTTGTCATTTTTACCAGTGTTAACTGGAAGGCTCGACACCTGTAATCTATCATTTTTACCAGTATTAATTGGAAGGCTCGACACCTATCATCTACACCACCTTTCAAGACTTACCACCGTATTTACCCCAAAATCATTTCATGAAAACTTGTTTCCTAACATTCCTTTCTTAATGCAAAGTTTTCAAATCAAATTTCAAAACTCATCATTATCAAATGAATTGATATGCCAATGCAATGATTAATAATACAATGTAATAGTTCTTCCACTTTCAATACTTCCACACAATATTCCCATTGTGATTGAAATTCTCATTTCTCATTTCAATATAATTTCTCAAGATGAATATAAATACTTTTATTTCAATTCATCCATGGGACAACAAAATTTCCACACTTAGAGTAATCTCAACCATTTAGTCACTTCAAAATTATATCAATATTTTGAACAACAATTTTCAAAATTTCAACAATTCTCATATTCCATGAAAACCATCATTTATATGTAAACAAATAAACAATTTTTTCAGACATCATTTATTTTGACACACAAAATAAATATAACAACATCTTCAAAGATTGTCAACATCTTTCTTAAAAGCCCCCAATTTCTAGGTTTTCTCACCAAAACCACTCATCTTCATTTATTAAAAGAAAGTCACCAAAAACATCTCTATTCAACCCTCATAGTTCAAAACTCTCAATTTCTATTTTAAAAGGAACAAGAAAGTAAACTCACTTTCAAAAAAAATCTCCCATCTTCTTGAATCAACAATCAATTTTCAAAACAAATCAAAGAATGATTTCGAAAATCATCTAGATCTTGCAAAAACATATATATAACTATACTTCAACATAACTATTTTTTCATGCCATGCTATTTAAAGAGGTAATATTTTTGCCAAATTCTCTACCAATAACAATTTCATAACTTTTTCTAAAATTACTTAACCAACATGATATTTACATAAAAAAATTATGAAATATGCCCAATAGTAATATTTTCAAAGTTATGAGTTTGAAAGTCCACATTTCATATTTTTATTTTCATAAAAATGAACACAGCTTAATCATCAACATATCATCTTTTATAAAACATCATGAATATAACACTTTTAGAGTTTTTAATCCCAAAACAACTCTATAATTCCAACTTAAGCATTTACTCAATATTCATCAACATAAATTTATTTTTCTCAAAAATAAATTCCAAATCAAAGATTAAAAAAAAATATATATTTCAACTTAATATTTCTAAAAATAAATCATCTAATCATAATATAATATAGATACAATCCATACAACTATTAAAATTAAATTTTTAGATTTTTAGCAACAAAATTTCAACACAAGGCGGTCTTCCCAAATCAACCTCAAAATACCACTTTTCTTAACATTCCAACATAATTATTCTTCCAAAAATTACCTAACAAAAATCTGGAAGAAAATATATATGCAATACCTCTTATAATGATATATTTTCTTAAAATAACCCTAACATAGCTTTAATGTAAAAATATGAAGAAAATCCCTACCTCAAATATGAAGAAAAGCTAATATGAAAATGCAAACATCACTCGATCATGAATCCGAGAACACCATTGCGAAGATTACGACGAGCTCTCCAACTTTCATTTACAACACTTTTGCAAAATCTCACTCTAAGAATTCCCATTTGAAGCTCAAAGATTGAGCAATAATGGAGGAAATGAAAAGAAGAGAGAGAGAGAGAGAGAGAGAGAGAGCTCTGCTCAAAATAAAGAAGGAAAAGTAAAAGTGGAAGAAAAGCTAGGGCCAACCTCACGTGGGTTGTCACCCACGACACAATTGTAGTATTTAAAATTTATAATAATACCTCAAAATTTTATAATATAAAATATAAAATGATATAATTTTTCTCACCACAAATATAATATTTTTGTACATTACAAAATATAATATTTTGCTCATTACCGAATATACACATTTTCATTCTTTATAAAATATATAATTTTTTACCGTATAGTACACACCATAAAATTAACTAACAAATATTTATTATAACCCCTATATAATAAATAATAACAACTCCCAAAGTGGTTACTACTAATCACATAATTAAAAAGGACCAAACAGTTAAATTTGAGTCACTAAACAAACTCAAATCAAATTAAATCTAAGTCATAGGTCCCACCCATAAGCCAAACATGGTCCAATTATATACCAAGATAGACCCAACAAATTTATCCAAATCACGATTTAAACATTTAAAATTAAATAACAAAATTCTGCTATAAATTAAACTGAACATCAATCAGTCCATGAATTTTCATAAAATAAATACTCATCATTTAATTCTGAAATTTTTATCCAACATGCTAGACTCATATGGAAACAACATATTAAAATTTCATAATTTTTTGAGATCGGGAACTATTTTTAAAAAATACAAAACTGAACTGTTTTTGCACAGAATTTACATAGCAATCAAATTCGAAAATTTGCTCAATTAAATTATGCACTGGCTATTTAAAAAAAAAAATTGGGTCATTATAGTATCATAGCGGAACAACCTCGAGTCCAATACGTGACAGAACAACCTCAGGTCCAGCATATACAGAGATACAGAGCAGAACATATCATATTTTTCAGAACGACCTCAGGTATAATAATCTCGGGTCTATTCAATTATTGTTGTATAATGACCATTGGGTCAACACATAACAGATATTCAAACTTATCAAATGTGCAGAAAATCAGATAATCAGAACAACCTTAGCTCCATAGTATCAATGTACAGAATGACCTTTGGTCTATCTCAATTGTACAGAACGACCTTAGGTCTATCATATGCTTTCATGCTTATTAATCACATTTACAAATCTTTTATGAATCAGATAGATAGTAGACTCATTTGTAACCCAAAATCATAAGTTCATAAAACTTACCACATTGGGAACATTTAGAAAATAAGATACATAAAAATATCTTAACTAAGATATTAGTCACAGTGATTCGGTGGTTGACATATCCTCATGGATGGTCCTACACAATTCATAAAAAACATACACAAATTGGATCACATTGCCCATTCGAATCATTGTCTAATTAATTTAATTCTCTTAGCTTCATTCTAACTCTTTAATTCATTTATGATGAACAATATATGCCTAAAATACTCAGAAATGATTGAGAATGAAATTATGAACATAATATGACTTTCAAAAAATGCTAAAATAAGACAGTTCGCTCGAGCGGACCACTAGGTCTGCAAAAGTACTGGATGGTTGTTCGAGCCAAGGTGCAAAATAAAAGGCGGTTGCTCGAGCGGTAACATGGTTGGTCGAGCCAACTGCAAATATCTGCAAAAATACTAGATGCATAAAATGTGCGCTCGACCGATAAAACCTTTTTGTTTTTTGAAGGATAAGGTTGGATTCAGGGTGATAAAATATTTTTCCTTTCGCCGTCCCATTTGAGGCCCTGCGGTTGGCGCTACACAGTATATAACCGTTTGGAGGCATCCGAGATAAGTTCTGTAATAAAGCAGCAAAAGAGGAGTTCTGAATAGTCTGGGGTCCAATTCTTGTGGTTGGGAAGATAAAATCTCTTTGGGGTATTTCTAGAATACTAACATCTAAACTTGAAATCCTTGTTATTGACTTGAATATCATGCTTCATTACTTGCTTGTTATAAATGTGATGGAGTATTGGATTGGAAAAAAGGGACAGGGTGTGTATGTGTTTACTGGGCATTCAAAGCTCATGGCGTTGCATGCCCGGTATTGAAGACTGTTAGACCAGTCGAAAGCAAAGCTGAAGCATTTGAGGATGTACGGCTACCCTAGGAGGATTATCAACTAGTTTGTAAACATGTTGTGAGATTGTAAGTGATAGATCCCAGGTTGTATTTAAGACTTGATTTTGTAATTATTATATATCTATACATATCTTTTATATTACATATTCCTTATTTTCCATCAACTCATGAAGACCTTGTGTTAATACCTTGATAAGATTTGTTAAAAAGGTAGCTTTGCTATCTAAGGATATTAGACTTTGAAGGGAGGCTAATTTGACTCCTTCGAGCTTTCCTGGGATCTTACTTGGTTATTGATCAAAGGATTCTCTAGTGACGTTTCCTATTTTGTAATCTTAGAAGAACCCTATATTTATTTGTTATTTTATTCCCTGATGTTCCCGATTTTTGGTCTGCCACAACTTGATATCAAAGCCTAGGTTCAACCCTTACCCTCATTTTAACCAGTGGTTAGAAGTTACCTTGCCCCAAACTGTGTTATGTTTCTTATAACACTACCTATTGTGTTAACTAAAAGACATCGAAAATATAAATTTCCTTGACTTACCATAGGGCGTTTCTTCAAATTTCGGGCCCAGTAACATCAACTCATGAGGACGTATTTCAGGATTAGGAAGTGGTTTTAACTCTGGACAAAGCCTCGCATCGCGCAGTAGGGGTACTATTAGTTCTATACGTCTTCTATCGATCATCGTACCCTCACCTCATATTCATAACCTTTATTCGATGTCATCCTTTTTCATGATTAGGTCTTGACCATCTAGTCCTATTTTATATACTTTCATTTCTGAAATTGACCTCCTTCGAGCCCTGATTATTTAGTGCAAGGCCTTTTGTAAATAGTTTCATTTTATTTACTCGGTGACGAATCTCAGATATTCAGTTTGAAACGCGGATGGCCAACGTAGTTTCAAGTTAAATATCTAGCTTAGTCACTACCTCTATAACCTTGATCAATTAAACAAAACATGCAGTTTGTCCAAGAACGATTAAGAATGGTAACAGAATCAGTAGTTGATTAGAACTACGTTAGGAAGCATATTAGGAGTTACCTGAATTAGAAGCATTTCACCGTAGTAATTCCCTTGACTCATCGCGATAGCAAAACCCTAACTTGCACCTAACTGTACGTTGGTAGATGGTGAACCATACAAGAGCAAACAATTACACTGGTAACAACGACAACGTTAACCACAACGATGACGTCAATATTAACAGGAACGGGATACCCAGGGTCAATAATCACATTCCTGCACCCACAACCAACTTACCCGGGAATATTGAGAATCGAATTTTGGAAGAATTAGGAAGGCTGAAGAGAACACGTCAGAATGAGAGGACACATCTATTCTCCAAATTTTGCAAACATAGGCCGCCAATTTTCTCTGGCAAGCCCAATCCTAAGATCGCTGAAAATTGGATTCAACAAATCGAGAAGATGCTAAAGACAATGGGAATAGTCAAGCATACAGATAAGATCGCTCTGGCCGTTTACCAGTAAAAGGTGAGGCAGACCATTGGTGGACCTTAATCAAGGAATCTAGGGACATCCCGAATATGACTTGGGTGCAATTTAAAGAATTCTTTCTAAGGAAGTACTTCTCACACACTGTTAAACAGGAAAGAATTCATAAGTTTCAATTGCAAGAGCAAGGCACGATGATGGTGACCCAATACGTGGCGAAGTTCGAGGAATTGGCTCGTTATGCGACTTAATACATAGCTAATGATGAAGAGAAAACACAAAATTTTGAGTGAGGTCTAGACCCTATATTCAGAGGAAGGGTTTTGCCCTTGCGACTTTCCACTTTTGCTGATGTGGTGGGCACAGTAATAGACGCAGAACGGGAGGTGGTAGATACCAGATGGATTTAGGGCATAAAGAAAGAAACTCAATCCCATGTGGGGCCAGAAAGAAAAAGCTGAAGGCATGCAATACAAAAACCGTACTCTAGGGCACCACAACTACAACAACCACGTACCAACAGGAAAGCTTTCAGGCAAGATTAGCTTGGCCGATCTAGTGTTACTATTGCAGCAACTGGGCATAAGAAGGCTGAGTGTCCCCAACTCGTCTAGTCAGGAAATAAAAGAGAAGGTACAAAAGCAAATGCGCATGGGATTGACGAGTAGAAAACATGGAAGAACAAGCTAGGTCCAGCCAGTCAACAATACTAGATGGAAGGAGGCAACAAGAGGCTTGGGCTCAATAATAATCAGAGGCTAATTTGCAGAATATTTGCACTACAAGGAGAAGAAGACGAAGACCTCACTAAGCAGTAACTTGAGAACAAGAAATACAACACATATGAACTCAAGGAACTGCAGTACAAGCCTTGGTTAAGGTAGAAGAATGTAAAGTAGTTAGAACTCCTTTGGAATGACTTTTTGTAACCTTAACGTAGATGGTGTAAATTTCCTTTATGTAATCCAGTCTTAGAACTTTTGGGTACACATTTTTTTTCGTCGCATTCCTTCATATCTGCAATATGTGGTCATAGGAATTATTTGTGCAATTTCTGAGGCATGAAGATGCCAAACTCCAATCTCATCTTAGAAATAGATTTGTTACTCTTACCTTAGTAATTATCGATAGTTACCAAAAGAAGGAGATGCTTACCCATCGAATGGAAGGCTTTTATTATTTAAGCGGGATAGATTAGTTCCCATGATTTAACAAATCAACAAACGCAATGGCATCAGCAAATTACCAAGGGAAAGTGTAGATCACTATATTAGGAAATTGGCAATACAAACCCTATAGAACAAACAGCTCAAACTTTTCAAAGAATGTAAAAGATTGACGCATCTCCTTATGTCATCAATTGGGAAGAAGAACTTAAGAGCACAAGATGATCCAAAAGATTAAGATACATTGACAGGATTTACCCAAAAGCACGAGGATGCATTGTGGACAAATATTTCCAGACATGAAGAATGGCTATAATTTCGAGAACGAAATTTTTTTAAGGGGGATAGGTTGTGAGGGCCCTAAAAATTTTACTTTCTAAAAAGCCCTTACTTTTAAATTATTTCCTTGAAGTCCCTCAATTTCTTAATTAATTGCAACCCTAGGATCAAAACACATACGCCAACAAAACCTGCAAACCCTAATCAATTTCGGTAACTTAGAAATCATTTCTAATACCCTAATACTAATTAATTGACTCCCTAAATACGAAATTATGATTTGAGAACCCTAGGTTTTTCCAGTATTTATCACGTTCATCGGTTGATCGCGTTTTTATCTGAAACAAGAAATCCAAACTAAATTAGACTCTCTAACCGTAATTTAATTTAATTATACACTAAAATAAATGTTCCAATTCATAAATTAAATCCAAAGCTCTCACATTTTTCTTGAATCACATTTTGACCCAAACTAGTACCATTACACACATATATATACATATATATACTTGTACCTTTCTTAAATAAATAATTTTGTACACAAATATCTATATATATATATATAAAATCAACATGGCCAGCCATCACCTTCTCTAGGCTACAATCATAGGTACTCTAGAGACAAATTCTTTAAATCATGGAAAAAGTATCATTGGTACCCCCAAATCAAGGAAAGTTGTCTTGTACTTGTAACTATCTTGGTTCTACTTAAGCCTAACCCTAACCAGATCATGCCAAAATACATGATTAGGCTCCCTAATGATCCCTCATTACATTACATTCCAACTAAATACATCTCAATTCCATTCCATTCCAACCAATGGGCATTTGGGACCTTTTGCACCAATTTTCCTATTAAAACAACTCCTTCCTTAGCGTTTTACGTACAAGAACACACAAATAAACACTTCATTCAGCTGAGAGGGAGAGAAGAGAAGAGGGTGAGCTTGGTGGAGGATAGGAGAGAAAGAAAGTTTAGTAGCAATTCGATCAACCCTCAAGTAAGCCACAATGCAACTCGCTCTTTCATTTTCCATTTTCAAATACATGTTATTAGAAGTTTAAACTGGTATTTTCATATGTGTTCTAATGGTGTTTTGTGTTAACAAAACGAAATGAGTTGAGCGTTGTTCTACCCTTCTTGTATTTTCCCTTAACCGGTACAAAACCATCTTTTTCCATACCAATCTCTCAAAATTTCCAAGGGCACACCTTCAATATAAATTTCTGAGTTTAATATATACTATTTATCATGTTTTCATCACAAAGAAGTGGAAAAATTTCCCTCAGTTGGCTTCCTTTCTCACAAATCTTATTATTTTGAGTATTGTGCAAGAAAAATCGGTTTTACAGCCAACTTTTGAAGCATCTAGAAAAATGTATAAAAATCTTCTAGACCTAGGTTTTACATCAAAATATACCTTAAGGGTTTAGCTTTCAAGGAAAATTGGTTTCATTGAAAAAGAGTGAGTGGTTTGTCAGAAAACTCGATGTTCGTAATAGTCGACGAATCTGACAGCGCTGGGGTATTTCCTAAATAACTAAAAATCTAGGAAGGCTATAAAACTTCTATAGATGTTCTGGAAACTAGATAAAAATCTCTAGAAACCATAGGGAGCTCAGGTTCGGGAAAAAAAAAAATCTAAAATGGTCCTTTTAATTTTAATCTTTAAGTGATACCGAATCTGGAAATTTTGTTTCGCATTGGTGTTTTATGCTCTTGTCTTCATGAATGTGCTTATTAATATATGATCATGTCTTGCTATGATATTGCATATATTATGGTTATGTTCCTTATCTTCTTCATTTGATGTTGTTGATACTTATGTGGATATTACTACCTTGTTAAGTGTTCTAACTTTAATTTGAAACATTTAACTCAATGGGAAACTTAATTGGGTTGATATTGGATTTTCAATCACTTGAATATTGAAGAGATGATAATGTGTTAAGTATGGATTGATGGGATGTGCTCCCTAATTGAAGGCTAAGTCTTGCGCAAGCGGTTATCGCTTAAACCCTAGAATGGAACAGACGTATTCGCAATCTTTGCGATGGTTTGATTTGGTGAGATAAGGTTAGGTCCAGATGGGACATTCAGGATGATAAAACCTTTTTGTTTCTTGAAGGATAAGGTTGGATTCAGGGTGATAAAATATTCTCTTTTCGTTGTTCAATTTGAGGCCCAACGGTTGGCGCTACATGTTATATAACTGTTGGTAGGCATCCGAGGTAAGTTTTGCAATAAAGCAGCAAAAGGGGGAGTTCCGAATAGTCTAGTGTCTTCTTGCGGTTGGGAGGATGAAATCTCTTTGGGGGATTTCTAGAATACTAACATCTAACCTTGTAATCCTTGTTATTGACTTGAATATCATTCTTCATTACTTGCTTGTTATAAATGTGATGGTGCATTCGACTAGGAAAAATGGACGGGGTGTGTGTGTGTGTTTATTGGGCATTCAAAGCTCATGGCGTTGCATGCCAAGTATTGAAGACTATTAGACCAGTCGAAAGCAAAGCTGAAGCATTTGAGGACGTATGGCTACCCTAGGAGGATTAGAAACTAGTTTGTAAATGTGTTGTGAGATTGTAAGTGATAGATCCCATGTTGTATTTAAGACTCGATTTTGAAATTATTATATATCTATACATATCTTTTATATTACTTATTCCTTATTTTCCATCAACTCATGTAGACCTTGTGTTAATACCATGATAAGATTTGTTAAAATGGTGGCTTTGCTATCTAATGAGATTGGACTTTGAAGGGAGGCTAGTTTGACTCCTTCGATCTTTCATGGGATCTTACTTGGCTATTGATCAAAGGATTCTCTAGTGACGTTTCCTATTTTGTAATCTTAGAAGAACCCTATATTTATTTGTTATTTTATTCCCTGATGTTCCTGATTTTTGGTCCGTCACAACTTGGTATCAAAGCCTAGGTTTAAACCTTACCCACGTGTTTTAACCTGTGGTTAGAATTTACCTTGCCCTAAACTATTTTATTTTATTATAACACTACCTATTCTGTTAACTAAAAGACATTGAAAATAGAAATTTCCTTAACTTACCATAGGGCATTTCTTCAAATTATGGGCCCAGTAACATCAACTCATGAGGACGTATTTCAGGATCAGGAAGTGGTTTTAACTCTGGGCAAGGCCTTGCATCGCGCAATAGGGGTACTATTAGTTCTATGCGTCTTCTATCGATCATCGTACCCTCACCTCATATTCATAACCTTTATTCGATGTCATCTTTTTTCAAGATTAGGTCTTGACCATCTAGTCCTATTTTATATACTTCCATTTCTGAAATTGACCTCCTTCGAGCCCTGATTATTTAGTGTAAGGCCTTTTGTAAATAGTTTCATTTTATTTACTTGGTGATGAATCTCGGATATTCAGTTTGAAATGCGGATGGCCAACGTAATTTCAAGTTAAATATCTAGCTCAGTCACTACCTCTATAACCTTGATCAATAAAACAAAACGTGCAGTTTGTCCATGAATGACTGAGAATGGTGACAAAATTAGTAGTAGATTAGAACTATGTTAGGAAGCATATTAGGAGTTACCCGAATTAGAAGCATTTCACTTGAGTAATTCCCTTGAATAGTCGCCATAGCAAAACCCTAACCTGCACCTAACTGTACGTTGGCAGATGGTGAACCATACCAGAGCAAACAGTTACACTGGTAACAACAACAACACCAACCACAACGATGACGTCAATATTAACAAGAACGGGACACCCGAGGTCAATAATCACATTCCTGCACCCACAGCCAACTTACCCAGGAATATCAAGAATCAAATTTTGGAAGAATTAGGAAGGTTGAAGAGCACGTGTCAGAATGAGAGGACACATCTATTCTTCGAATTTCACAAATAGACACCGCCGATCTTCATTGGCGAGCCTGATCCTAAGATCCCTGAAAACTGGATTCGACAAATTGAGAAGATGCTAGAGACAATGGGAATAGTCATGCATATAGATAAGATCGCTTTGGCCATTTACCAGTTAGAAGGTGAGGCAGACCATTGGTGGACCTTAATGAAGAAATCTAAGGACATCAGGAATATGACTTAGGTGCAATTTAAAGAATTCTTTCTGAGGAAGTACTTCTCACACACTGTTAGACATGATAGAATTCGTGAGTTTCAATTGTTAGAGCAAGGCATGAAGATGTTGACCCAATACGTGGCAAAGTTTGAGGAATTGGCTCTTTATGTGACTCGATACATAGTTGATGATGAAGAGAAAGCACGAAAATTTGAGTGGGGTCTAGATCCTATATTCAGAGGAAGGGTTTTGCCCTTGCGACTTCCCACTTTTGCTAATGTAGTGGACACAGTACTAGATGCAGAACGGGAGGTGGTAGATACCAGGCGAATTTGGGGCTTAAAGAATGAAACTCAATCCCATGTAGGAGTAGAAAGAAACATCTGAAGGCATGCAGTACAAAAACCATACTCTAGGGCACCACAACTACAATAACAACAGCAACAACAGTACCAAAAAGAAAGCTTTAAGGAAAGATCAGCTTGGCCGATCCACAGTGACTATTGCTAGCAACTAGGGCACAAGAAGACTGAGTGTCCCTAACTCGTCCAATCAGGAAAGCAAGGAAAAGGTACGAAAACAAATGCACATGGGATTGATGAGCAGAAGACATGGAAGAACAAGCCAGGTCCAGCCAGTCAACAATACTAGATAGAAGAATGCAACAAGAGGCTTGGGTTCAATAATAATCAAAGGCCAACCGGCAGAATATTTGCACTACAAGGAGAAGAAGACGAAGACCTCACTAAGCAATACCCTGAGAACGAGAAATACAACACATATGAACTCGAGGAACTGCAGTACGAGCCTTGGTTAACGTAGAAGAATGTAACTAAGTAGTGAGAACTCCTTTGGAATGACTTTTTGTAACCATAATGTAGATGGTGTAAATTTCCTTTATTTAATTCAGTCTTAGAACTTTTGGGTACACATTTTTTTTCGTCGTATTCCTTCATATCTGCAATATGTGGTCATAGGAATTATTTGTGCAATTTCCGAGGCATGAAGATGCCAGACTCCGACCTCATATTAGAAATAGATTCGTTACTCGTGCCTTTGTAATTATCGATAGTTACCAAAAGAAGGAGATGCTCACCCATCCAACGGAAGGCTTTTATTATTTAAAGGGGATAGATTAGTTCCCATGATTCAACGAATCAACAGACGCAATGGCATCAACAAATTACCAAGGGAAAATGTAGATCACCACATCAGGAAATTGGCAATACAAACCCTATAGGACAAACAGTTCAAACTTTTCAAAGAATGTGAAAGATTGACGCATCTCTTTATGTCATCAATTGGGAAGAAGAACTTAAGAGGACAAGATGATCCATAAGATTAAGATACAATGACAGGATTTACCCAAAAACACGAGGATGCATTGTGGACAAATATTTCTAGACATGAAGAATGGCAAAAATTTCGAGAACGAAATTGTTTTAAGGGGGATAGGTTATGAGGCCCCTAAAAATTTTACTTTCTAAAAAGTCCTTACTTTTAAATTATTTCCTTGAAGTCCCTCAATTTCTTAATTAATTGTAACCCTAGGATCAAAGTACATATGCCAACAAAACCCGCAAACCCTAATCGATTTCGATAAGTTAAAAATCATTTCGAATACCCTAATACTGATTAATTGACTCCCTAAATATGAAATTACCATTTGACCACCCTAGGTTTTTTCGGTATTTATCACGTTCGTCAGTTGATCGTATTTTTATCCGAAACAAGAAATCCAAACCGAATTAGACTCTCTAACCCCAATTTAATTTAATTATATGCTAAAATAAATGTTCCAATTCATAATTAAACCCAAAGCTCTCACATTTTTCTTGAATCACATTTTGACCCAAACTAGTACCATTACACACATATATATACATATATATACTTGTACCTTTCTTAAATAAATAATTTTGTACACAAATATCCTCATATATATATAAAATCAACAAAAAATCTCCCCATCTCTTGGCTACAATCATAGGCACTCTAGAGACAAATTCTTTAAATCATGGAAAAAGTATGATTGGTACCCCCAAATCATGGAAAGTTGTATTGTACTTATAGCTATCTTGGTTCTACTTAAGCCTAACCCTAACTAGATCATGCCTTAATACATGATTAGGCTTCCTAATGATCCCTTATTCCATTACATTCTAACTAAATACATCTTAATCCCTGTCCATTCCAACCAATGAGCATTTTGGACATTTTGCACCAATTTTCCTATAAAAACAACCCCTCCCTTAGCATTTTACATACAAGAACACACACATAAACGCTTCATTTAGCTGAGAGGGGGAGAAGAGAAGAGGGTGAGCTTGGTGAAGGATAGGGGAAAAAGAAAGTTTGCTAGCAATTCAATCAAGCCTCATGTAAGCCACAACACAACTCTCTCTTTCATTTTCCTTTTTCAAATACATGTTATTAAAAGTTTAAAATGGTATTTTCAGATGTGTTCTAATGGTGTTTTGTGTTAAAAAAATGAAAGGAGTTGTGCCTTGTTCTACCCTTCTTGTATTTTCCCTTAATCGGTACAAAACTATCTTTTTCCATACCGATCTCTCAAAATTTCCAAAGGCACACCTTCAATATAAATTTCTAAGTTTAATATATACTATTTATCATGTTTTCATCACAAAAGAAGTGGAAAATTTTTTCCTTAGTTGGCTTCCTTTCTCACAAATCTTATTATTTTGAGTATTGTGCATGAAAATTCTATTTTACAGCCAACTTTCAAAACATCTAGAAAAACGTATAAAAATCTTTTGGACCTAGGTTTTACATAAAATTCTTCCTTAAGGAGTTAGATTTCAAGGAAAATTGATTTCATTGAAAAAGAGTGAGCAGTTTGTGAGAAAACGCGATGTTCGTAACAGTCGACGAATCTGACAGCACTGGGGTATTTCCTAAATAACTAAAAATATAGGAAGGCTATAAAACTTCTAAAAAATGTTCTGAAAACTAGATAAAATTCTCTACAAACCATAGGGAGCTCAAGTTTGGCAAAAAAAAAAAAATCTGAAATGGTCTTTTTAATTTTAATCTTTAAGTGATACTGAATCTGGAAATTTTGTTTCGCATTGGTGTTTTATGCTCTTGTCTTCATGAATATGCTTATTAATATATGATCATGTCTTGCTATGATATTGCATGTATTATGCTTATGTTCCTTATCTTTTTCAATTGATGTTGTTCATGCTTATGTGGATATTACCACCTTGTTAAGTGTTCTAACTTTAATTTAAAACATTTAACTCAATGGGAAACTTAATTGGGTTGATGGTGGGTTTTTGATCACTTGAATATTGAAGAGATGATAATGTGTTAAGTATGGATTGATGGGATGTGCTCCCTAATTGAAGGTTAAGTCTTTCTCAAGCGGTTATCGCGTAAATCCTAGAATGGAACGGACGTATTCAAACTCTTTACAATGGTTTGATTTGGTGAGATAAGGTTGGGTCCAAATGGGATATTCAGGACGATAAAACCTCTCTTTTTTTTGAAGGATAAGGTTAGATTCAGGCTGATCAAACATTTTTCTTCTCACCATCCCATTTGGGGCCCTGCGGTTGACACTACATGATATATAACCGTTGGTAGGCATCCGAGGTAAGTTTTGCAACAAAGCAGCAAAAAGGGGAGTTCCGAATAGTCTAGTGTCCAATTCTTATGGTAGGAAGGATGAAATCTCTTTTGGGGGATTTCTAGAATACTAACATCTAACCTTGTAATCCTCGTTATTGACTTGAATATCGTGCTTTATTACTTGTTATAAATGTGATGGTGTATTGGATTGGGAAAAAGGGATGGTGTGTGTGTGTGTGTGTTTACTGGGCATTCAAAGCTCATGGCGTTGCATGCCAGGTATTGAAGACTATTAGACCAGTCGAAAACAAAGCTGAAGCATTTGAGGACGTACGGCTACCCTAGGAGGATTAGAAACTAATTCATAAACGTGTTGTGAGATTGTAAGTGATAGATCCCGTTTTGTATTTAAGACTTGATTTTGTAATTATTATATATCTATACATATCTTTTATATTACCTATTCCTTACTTTCTGTCAACTCATGTAGACCTTGTGTTAATACCTTGATAAGATTTATTAAAAAGGTAGCTTTGCTATCTAAGGAGATTGGACTTTGAAGGGAGGCTAGTTTGACTTCTCCGATCTTTACCTGGTCATTGATCAAAGGACTCATTAGTGATGTTTCTTGTTTAGTAATCTTAGAAGAACCCTGTATTTATTTGTTATTTTATTCCCTGTTATTTCCGATTTTTGGGACGTCACAAATCTTGTGTCGGTTCTACGATTCCGAGTGGAGCGTGGTGACTTTCTACACTTTTACATCTATTATCACACTCATTCGGGCCCTTTCCTTGACTGGCCCCTTTGGCTTGATGATATTTTGGCAGATGATGGCTTCTTACAGCGTTTAAAGGACGTTCGCCTCTTCAATGCTATTTTGGTTTCGAAGGAGGTCTTCATTTGAAAAGTTTAGACCAACACCGATGTCGCTATCTCTCGCTGGAGTCGCAACATCCATACATTCGTCCTTGCTTGGGGGGAAGTGACTCCGACTTTGGAGGATATTGTTATACTGCTGTGCCTCAGTGCCCGTGGTGACTCGATCTTTGACCCTTCATCCCTCACTGCAGCAGAACAGACCGCGATTACTGCCCTTCAAGGTGCTTTCGGAGAGGCACGAAAGTTTGGTTCTTGGTACAACACCAAAACTGGGGAGTTATTGTAGGAGAGGCCTAAGAGAGACAAAACAAAATATCTCTCCTAACCAAACACTTCTTCAAGGAGACCAACTTGTTTTGCCACTTCAAACTGCTATCTATGCCCATTGCAGAGGAATCTCCTTCGATTGAGGTGCTGCACATCCAGCCTTTGCAAGTTTCTCTACCCTTTATCAGTATATCAGCAAGAATGACTCGCGCCCGACTGAGGGCAGCCCAAGGGGTGGTAGCTTCAGTTTTTGAGGCCCGCACCTCACCATCTAGGAAGAGACTTTGAGTGGTACTAACACTTGACATATTTTTGTATTTTTTTTATCAGAATTTTTATCTTCATTCTAATGGCCACGTTGCCTTCCTCTTTTCAGAGCTCATCGACTTTAGGGCGCGGTACTACTTCAGCCACCCCACCTTCGGGCCCTGGAGGCCCTTCAACCGTTATTGGGGTTTCTTCTGACTCAGACGATGATGATGACCTTCCCATTGCTTCGAGAGTCACTAGACTTAGAACTCGTAGACGGGTGCTTTTAGAGGCTGAAAAAGAATCAGTTGCTAGGGTTGACTCACTTGCTGAGGTAGAACAAGTTACTGATATTGAGCCAAACACAAAGACTGATCCAGTTGCTGAGGGTGAGGACATAGATAAAGACCGTCATGTTCTCTCCACTGAAAGTGAACAAGTCCCTCCTGTCGTGGAAGTTGCAAAGGGCAACATACCTGCTGAGGGTGTTGATGCCCCAAGCATTGCTGATCATATACACTCTGACCACTTATCTGTTGGTAGTGAAGACTTCGTCCCAGAAACTCCAAGGGAGGAACGCGGAGTGAGGGAACCACTCACAATTGAGCTGCCCCAAACAAAGGTTGGGTCAGGGAACTCTTCGCACTCTACTCAGTCTCCACTTGTTCAGCAGACTATAGCTTCCAATAACCCCATTGTTGACGAAAGTGAAGATGCAATGGCTGCTCCCAGGTGGGTCTCCCAAGCTTGGCTCAACTTGTAAAGGTAGCTACCAACGTGACCATTCCTAGTGCTACTGTTCCTGCTGGTACTTCTGATCAAGTTGCCTCAGCAACTTCTGAGCAACTCGCTGACTTATACCCCACTCACTTTCTAGAAGTCTTGGGGTGTCATAAGACTATTATACTGGGATAGACACCACTATTGTGCCAGATCTAAATGTTGAACATTACCAAATGGATGACCTGTTTTCGAAGCGGCAGGGCGATAAAGGCAGTTTTGGTTTATCTCATGAGCTCAGTTCGCCTGGCCGCCATCTTGCCTCCACTCACTCTAATACTGTTGGGCAATTGTCTTTGGGAGAGGTTCATTGCCCCCAAAACTTTGGCTGCTATGCAAGTCTTCCACCCGTGGTTCAAGCTGGCAATGGCATAAGGGAACCTCCACAGCCTTCAGCCAAGGTCTCTTTCTTGAGTTATTGGGTCTCTGCAGAAGCCATTCCTATCCTTGTTCGTATTTAGGCATTGCACCCCAACACTTTTTCTGCCTTCAATGTACCAAGGCCAATGGTGGAGACAGCACTGTTAGAGTCCTTTGTCAGCTTCATTCGCGGCCTTGCCGCAAAGCAGATTTTGACAACCTCTGGCAAGTTCATAGAGAGTGCTGACGCGAATTTTAGTGGCTTCGAAAGAAATAGCTTGAACTTACCATGGCTGAGGGCTAGGTTTCAAACAGTTGATGGCTTTGTGGAATATGTAGCTAACGTGGCTATGATCGCCTTAGAGGAGACTATTAGGGATTGCGAGGGTGCCTTAAAGCAGCATCGCCAGAACCTGGCTCCCTTCAAGGAGAAGGATTCTACCCTCATCGCCTAACTGCCCCAAGATGTGACCTTGATGGACTCCCTAATGAAGGGTTTGATTTGATGTACTTGTGACTTTGTTGTGATTTCTTCCTTCTCTTTTTCTTTTGTTACACTTGTAGCACATTTTCCCTTTTTATTTTTTATTTTTATTTTTTTTCTTCTTCTTCTTCTTTGCCACAACTTCTTTTCAAACAGTATAATCATGTTCTGGAAGTTGGACTTTTATGAAAGTATAGATGTTTGGTAGTACTTTGAGTCTCATTTCATCACTCTCTTTACATTGCTTTTGCATAGCTTCTAAAGATAAACAAAACTCATGGACAAAACTTCATCATGACTAAGTCTTCACATGAATGAAATTTCACTAAGTATGGAAAATTTTCTTCATGTTAAGTGTTTACAAGAGTAACATGCATACTAAATGTATGGCATTTTCTTTAGATTTTGCTTGGGAAATATTAACAAGAGAACCTCATAACCTTTTCTGGACAAAAGAATCGAGGGAAGTATTCCTTTACATACTTGGCGTTGATAGGACCAGTTCTGAACCCATCCTACTTATGTCAACTTCTAATACCCACTGCTACTTGCCTCAGTAACTTTGTAAAGGCCTTCCCATCTAGGTGAGAACTTGGGGATTGGTTGCCCCCGCATTATTGCATCTACCGTCTTCCACACCAAGTCCCCCTTCATCAACTCTCTGTGTTGAACAGACTGATTGTAGGCATGGGCTATGGATTGATGATACTTTTCCATTGCCCACGAGGCCCGATCTCTTATTTCTTCGGCTGCCTCTATGTCGTTTCTCTTGTTGTCTAGAACTAAGTGTACAGACATAGCCATTCTTGCTGAGGGTACTGCTAGCTCAACTGGTAACATTGCCTCAGATCCATACATTAAGGAAAATGGGGTTGTCTAGGTTAGCCTCCTCTTCGATGTTCTGTATGCCCAAAGTGCTATGGAGAGTTGTTCATACCATGTGCCCCTGCTTCATCCATAATTTTACTCAGTATTCAGATGAGGGTTTTGTTGGTAGCCTCATCTTGCTCATTCCCTTAAGGATAGTATGGAGTAGAGTTGTGGTGCTTGATTTGGTAGGTGTCTAGCAACCTTCCCAAATGGTGATTTATGAAGGGAGTTCCATTATCAGACAGTATCACCTTGGGTATGCCAAACCTACAAATGATGTTCTCCCTGATGAAGTTGGCCACTCCTACTCCATCTGCTTTCCTCATTGGTATAGCCTCTACCCACTTGGTGCTAACTTCAAGTATCTATCTGTGGCCTTTGGATTGTTGCGCTATAGGACCTACCAAGTCAATGGGCTTCCTCTTCATTAGGAAGTGGGCTTTCTCTTCATTAGGATGGGACTGACACTTTACACATTGCCTCTGCAACTCAGCACTTTCCGTTTCCATTTCTGGCCAATAATACTCTTGTCTCTGCATCTGTCGGTATAAGCTGATGTCTTCATCTCCACAGGACTTAGCATGGATCTGCTTAAGTCTGCAAGTTGTTTCTTACCTACCGACGCATCTAGCAAGCAAGTTGTTGGGACCACGAAAATACAACTCTCATTTGAGGAGCAGAAATGATGCAAGCTCTGCTGGCCTGATTATTCATTGGCTTGTTTTCAGCTGTCTGATTATGTCTACTTTCCACCCCTCAACATCTTGCTCTACATGCTCTTCGGCTAACACTGCTGGTGTTGTTCTTTTCTCGATGACGATAGCTATACTATCATCTGGTATATCCACTTTTGCCCTCAGTGTAGTCAAGGCATCGGGAAAACGGTAATGTATTCGAGGGGTATGCTAGATTTGGACATCATCAAATTGGATGAGCAACTTCTGCACTATGGTGCGATATGGTGCCAAAAGAGGTTCCTTCAAGGCAAAATCACCCAAGTTTGCTTGACAACTAACTTAGAGTCGCCCTAAATTTTCGACTTGCAAAGGCCTTTCTTCTGAGCCACAATCAGACCCAATATCAGCACCTCATATTCAGCGTTGTTGTTTGAACATTCAAAGTCAAGCTTGTACGATAGATGAAACTTTCCCCTTCTTGACTGGTTAGTGTTATGCCAGCTCCTCTTTTTCCAGCTCCAGAAGCTCCATCAAATTTTAAGTCCCAATAAGTCTCAATGGCGGCTGTTGAGCCATGGACCTCACCTAGTAAAGGTACCTCTGCAAGCTCATGTTCACCAGATGGGAATTGGGCTAGTAAATCTGCGAGTTCTTGGCTCTTAATAGCCTTGGGAGTAATGCAAGTGATGTCATATTCTGCGAGGACCAAAAGCCATTGTGCCATTCTTCCAGTTAGAGCAGGCTTGCTCAGTAAGTTGCAGACTGGATCACTCTTGGTCACAACCTGGATCAGGTGTGCCAAAAAATAATGGCATAACTTCTGCGCTGTGAAGATTAAGGCTAAGCAATGTCTCTCAATTGAGGTATACTGTGATTCAGCACCACTGACTTGGCGTCTGGTGTAATAGACTGGCTTCTCAATGCCATCTATGTCTTGGACAAGTAGAGCTCCAATAGACCAAGATGTAGAGGTCAGGTACAATAGTAGAGGCTTTTCAGGTTATGGGGAAATCATTGTAAGTGGAGAGGTAAGTGCTTTCTTCACCAAGTTAAATGTCTGTTGGTGTTCTTACAACCATTCAAACTTGTGATTTCCTTTCTACAGTGCCGCAATAGGAAAGGTTATCTCAGCAAGGGCTGGAATGAACCTCCTGAGGTATGACACTTTGCCTAGGAATTTTTTCAAGGCCTTTTGAGAGTGTGGTGGTGGCATCTCCATGATTGACTTAATCTTATCCCCATCTACTTCAATCCTACGTTGGTGTACCAGAAAGCCAAAGAACTTGCTTGTGGTAACTCTGAAAGCACACTTGAGAGGGTTCATCTTTAAGCAGAATTTTTGCCAACGTTTAAAAACTATTTCCAAGTCGCAGAGGTGCCGGTTCGCCTTAGCAGACTATACCACCAGATCATCCACATACACTTCCACCTCATGATGTAACATGTCATGAAACACGAGTCATAGCCCGCTGATAGGTGGCCCCTGCGTTTTTCAAACTGAAGGGCATCACCATATAGAAAAAATTTCCCAAGGGTGTTTTGAAGGCTGTCTTTTCTGCATCTTCTAGTGCCATTTTAATTTGGTTATAACCACTGAACCCATCCATGAAGGAGAACATCTGACGGCCCGCAGTAGAATCGACAAGTGTGTCAACATGGGGCAATGGAAACTCATCTTTTAGGCAGGCCTTGTTCAGGTCACGAAAGTCTACGCAAACCTTCATCTGGCCGTTCTTTTTCTTCACATGCATAATATTTGCTAGCCAGGTTGGGTACTGTATAGGCTCAATGAACTTGGCCCTCTGCAGCTTTTCTACCTCTTCCTTAATCTTTGCCTCAAGGTCAGGGTGACACTTTCGAGCATGTTGCTTTATTGGCTTGGAGTTGGGAAAAGTGTCAAGGTGATGAGTGACAAGGGATGGGACGAGACTAGGCATCTCGTCATATGTCCAAGCAAAGACGTCATTGTACTATTTCAGTAGTGTTATGAAGTTTGCCTTAGTTGCTGGAGCCATTGTGTCGCTTGTAAACACAGGTTTGTTCAGGCTTGGCAAGTCGCTGAGGTTTACCTGAACATGTACTTCCTGCAGTGGTTTGGGTCTATCTTGCATGTACTCAAGAGCAGGTTCAGTAGTCTTCACTAACCCTCCTTGGGACTCGTCACCATCACACTTGTTGGTCTTGGGGCCATCCTCCCAGGGTATGAAGTCTGGCCCCAAGACCGTCATAAGTAGTAAACCCTCTAGCTGCTCTCACGTACCTTAACAATCTTTGGTGGAGGGCCTGTGGACTTGCTGCTCCCCTTTTGCCCACTACTTTTTGGAGTAGCCTCTACATCTCGAATATCTTTCCACTTTGGCAACTTTACTCCGCGACTTTACTAGTGCTTGGAGTTTCACCTGTTGACAACTCAGTAAAGAAAACTGTATCAGAATAGTGTGCCTCCTCTACTCCAAATGGCTTTTTAGATACGTTTATTGTCGCTGTTCGTTTCCCCAATTTTGCTTTCACACACTGGTGATAACTCGATGGGATAGCCCTATATCGGTGCATCCAAGCCCTGCCAAGTATCATATGGTAATTTGTGTCTGCTTCAATCACATGGCACTTAGTTGCAGAGCGGATCTCGCCAACTGCTAAGTCCACCACAACATGGCCCTTAGTAACTTTTTTCTCACCACCAAAACTCCTCACAATAATGGGTTGGCAAATCATCCTGGACTCTGGAATACCAGCCTTTGCAAAGGTGTCGGTAGTGATGATGTTTATGGATGCCCCACCATCAAGGAAAGCACGCTTAAATTCCACATCATTGATGTAAGCCGTGACCAAAAGAGGAGGTTATAGGGAAATGGATATGCCCTGTCTACTTCTGAAAATGTGATGGCCCCATAGTCTTCCTGGATACGCCAAGGCACATACTCCTTAGCCTCAGCGACTTCAGTATGATGCACTTCAGAGATGTTGATGAGGGCCTTTGTGGCCTCTAACCTGGTGGCTTGCCTCAGCAGCAGCTAGTCAAAGAAGGTACGAAACTTGACAGAGTTTTGCAAGGCCTGAGCATGAGTCTCCTCTGTGAGTTTTGCCTCTGCAGGTACTGTTTCAGGGAGCTGGCCAGTAGCAATTTCTTCTAACTCATCATAGTAGGAGGCCATGTGCACTTGATCGCGCACAGGCCCATGATACCCAATCATATGTACCTTCTTCTCCTTTTCCTTGTGGTTAGGATAAGGGTCCTTCCTTACATCACGGTTACCAGTATCTTTGAACTTTAGCTCATTCGCAGCAACTTTCTTCTTAAAGATACTTTTCAAAGTCCAATAGTCCTTAGTTGGATGTCTGGTGGCTCTATGATAAATACAATAATCTGGGCTTTCTTTGTCCTTCTTGGTCTGGGGAACATTGACCGGAGGTAAAGTAAATTCACCATCGACTACCTATTCTTTAACCAAGGCTTTAACATTCTCAAGGCTACAAGGATATGGATTTCTATCCTCATAACTCTTCCTCTTTTGGGAGGATGATACCTCTCCTTGTGAGCGGCTTCCTTTTGTGGAGGTGACCACAGCAACTCTGCTACTGCGAGAGTAGCAAACTATCGCGAGACTTATGCAAGGGACCCATGGTGCTGAGGTTCCTAGCCACCTCAACCAAGGCTGAAAAGGTGGGTAGATTATGATTCACCAAGAAGATTTTGTAGTTGCGTATAGCACCCTCCACACATATACTGGCTAAATGCACCTTATCCACTGGTTCATGATAGTCAATGACCTTATCCTGGAACCTCTTGACATAGTCCAGTTTATCTTCACCTTCTTTCTGGACATCTCGCCCAAGTGTGAGGGTAGTGACCTTTTCTTGGACTTGGAAGAACTTCGTATGAAACTTGTTCACTATTTCCTCCAAACTCTTGATCAAGTTAGGGGCCAGGTTCACATACCAGCTGACTTGGAGAACTTCTGAAGGTGAATAGGGTGGTCACTACCATAGACACCAAGGGTTTTAATGAACCTCACCACATGTTCTCTCACATTACCTTACTTTCCATTAAACTTTATAAACTTAGGTACTGTATACCCGGTTGGGTATGACATGGCCAATATCTCTAGGGAGTATGGGGGTTTCACATTTGGATTTGGGAGTGATGGTAGTTGCTTCTTGCTATGCTCTTGCTTAAGTATAGCTTGTACATCGGCAAGAGTGACAAAGTGAGTGGGCTGGAACGGGCCAATTTGCCACTGGGTACCTGAATCAGTGGCCATACCGTTGGCCTGAGGTACCACCAGAGGCACCTGGATTGGAGCCTGATTCTCAGGGAGCGAGTTAGGCACCAGATTCAGAATTGCTACAGGCAGAGGCATTAGCGCTGAGGCTGGCCTGGACGCCATAGTCATAATGGCTTTAATGAGGGTTTGTAAAGCTGTCAATATCTCCCTCTGCATGTCCTGAAGTGACTGAACCACCTCAACCACAACACTATGGCCATGGTCCTCAGCATGTGTTGCTTTACCATTAAAAGAGCCTTGCGGCTATGGGGGTTGCTGAACTTTATCTTTCGCCATTTTTTTTGGTGAAATGTGAAGGCCACTGCGGGTATGAACCATCAACAAAGCAGCCTCCCCAGCGGAGTCACTAGAAATATAGAGGGGGTTCAAGGTTAGGAAGGTGATTAGAGAGGCAAAACTATGGTAATGATCCCATAATGGGGAAAGTGGCTGGAGAATGAGCAGCAGCAACTGTCTGGGAGTTAGAGAGTGTGCAATTAGGTGAGGGTGAAGCAAGTAGCTCAAGGAGAAGCCAATGGCAGTGCCAAAATGGGCAGCATCTCCCCCAAATTCCTCTCTTAAACCTTGGGAAATGGGTCCCATTTATAGGCTTTTCTTGGTACTAAGAGGACACCAAGTGGCCAATTAGAAGGAAGACATATGTCCTAGAGGATCACATGGAATATTCCACCTTGAGCTACCAGGTTGGAAGTGACACTTGCCCCTCTGCATGTACTGTGTACTATCTATTTGGCACAACTGCCTCAGCTAGTGCACTTGCAGTGGGAGTGTTTGTCGCTGCAACTTGCTTCCTTGGCATGAATCCTACAGACACCTCAGCGAGTGCACTTGCGGCAGGAGTGTTTTTCGCAGCAACTTGTCTTCCCAGCGTAAGCCTCAGCAAGTGCACCTGTGGTGGTAAGACCTTGCTGCTGCACTTACCTTCTCAGTTCTGCTTGGCCAATACATGCATTCTTGGGGGTTCATAGCCTGCTATCAGCCATCTTCGTGCTCACTTCAACATAACCTACACCCTTAGCCACCTAACCACAAACTTCTTAGCTTCCCAGAGCGAAGGCCACAGTCAAGCCTGTTATTAGCCTTACCATGCCTTAATACCAAGCTCAAGGGGGCTTCCTTAAGTCTTGCCTGTGTGACTAAGGTAGGTCCGAGACCTGGGTAATGGAAAGGGAGTCCCTTACACTTGGGCTATCCTACTTCCATCTTCGCGGTGTTGCCGCCGTATACTAGTTTACCTTTGGGCCTGTTATCAGCTCCAAATAGTGAGATATGGGACTTGCTATCAGTCCTAGGCCTGCTATTAGCTGTGACTTGCAGAGAGAAAACTCCCCCTAAAGGCTGCTATCACCTAGGTGAGGTGCCTCCCTTTGCCAGTTAGTTGTGGAGGTTATCATGGTTGTCGTGTAAATGTAATTGTTGAGGAAACGTAGTTGTTGCGGTGGTTATTTCTCGTCGCAAGTCCAAATAGTAGAATCAACAATATTGGAGATGGCGGCGCCGACAAAATACCTTTGCAACTTGGTTGCTACAAGTGTTCCCTCTTCAACTAGTTGCTTCGATTTTCTCCTTTCCTCGACAATTTCAGATGATGGTGAAACCGATGATATTAGGGATGGCTGCGTTGAGGCGAGCTACCTCAGCAAGTTCGACCGCTGATATTAGTGAGCTCGTAAATGGAAAAATGGCTAGCTCACCCACTTTTAACAAAGTTTTAAATCTCATTTTTAGCTTAAAAACAACACTGAAATCATTATGAAAGTACAAGAAAAAGTGAAAGAAAAGATGGTTGAAGAGTTCAAAGATCACCTCTTGAAAGAGAGGATGTTCTTCTTAGTTCACAAACCATAAGCTAAGCACTTTTAAGAAACTGAAATTGTGCTCAAGAACCTTAAGCTTCAATTTTAAGCTTGTAAGGTATATGTATTGTGTATCTATATTGTAAGAGAGGAGAGAAGTGTGTTGTGTAAGCTATATGCTCTTGGAAAATTTTTCTAACCCCAAACCATGAGGGGTGTTGTATTTATAGAAAAATAGTTTCTCACATCGAAAATATCTGTATCAAAGGTAGCTGGTCCAAAGCATGTGCATGGAGTAGGTGGCTGCTGCAAAATATCTGTTGCGTTGAACATGGTAGGCCGGCTAATGAATTGTACGGCGAGCCTAAAAAAGTGGCATGTTGGTCATTTTTCGGTTTTGTTGCCACTTAGAGCCGGCCAACCCCAAATACACATGGCCGGACCCAAATAGACACGGCCTGGTCCTAATTATTGAAAAGAAGATTTTTAAGGGTTTAAAATATTTTCGTCAAAATGGGGTGTAAGGTTGGGATTAGAAGCTCAAAACTGAATTCTTTTGCTGAAGATTCAAAATATTACGTAGTATAACATTCCATCATCGAGTGTTCGGAATGAGGCACCTAAGCCATAGGAGCTGTCAAAATAGGATGTCTACAGTTGCCCCTCTTTGACATAGCTCATAGTCATGAAATGACATGAGTGAATGTCAAAATCCGAAGACGACCCATTTGACGTGGCTGTAAGATTTGGACAGACAAACAAAATGCAGATGTAGTTGGTTAAACCCGAGGGTTGCCTACGTATCCCTTTGCAAGGAATCAAACCAGTGTTGTTCAGGGGCAGGATACAAATGATACACAATGTAATAAAAGAATCAAATCAGAAGCAGTGCATGTCACACGAATATCATAAAGGAATGGAGATGCAAATCAAACTACGTTTAACATAGAAAAGGTGCTGACACCTTCCAACCACAATTCTTGTAGAATAGGTACGTACATATGCAGAACTATGCCTTCTGCAGAAAGAGTAAAAGTAATTGGGTAGTATGATATAAGTGAGGAATGATCTGTAGGGGGAAGACAATGCTGAATTCAACAAGGCAAAGTTCGATGTAATGGTGCAATGAATGAAGTGAATAAGGTGCTGAAACCCTCAAACCAAACCAAACCAAACCAAACCACGTCACACACAGAAAAGGTGCTGAAACCCTCAAACCAAAATTCTTGCAGAATAGGTGCGTATACATGTAGAGCTATGCTTTAACGCGGGAAAGGTATGAGCGCATGCCAAACTAAGCCTAACATGAAAATGATGCAGTTAATAAAATGGTATGATGTAATGGATGCAATGGATAATGTAGTAAATGCATGTGATAGATGCTATAGGCAACGCGATAGAAGTACTAGATAATAGATGATATGATGTAGCAGCCAGGAAGTAGTGCCTTAGAAAGCACCTTACAGGGATAATTGGCGATGACTCACCTTATGCTACTGGGGATCTTCCTCTTCTTTTTGGTTTTTAAGACTTCTTCATTCATCTTGTGTATCCAAACAGAGAAAACAATCTCAAAGACCCCAAACGCTCGATAAAGGTATAATCTTCACGTGAAACCACGGGTACTACTTTTCTCCCTAGCTATGTTTGCAAATTTCCCTATTCTCTAACAAGATGATAGATTAGGTTGGTTCAGTATCCCGAATTGAGGTGCATACGAGCTACCTCAACTTATGGGGCTGCCATACAGATTTCAAGCCAAGAATACACCTCTGGGTATTTAAACTAGACTTTAGTCTCGGAAATTCCAAACCTTTGTGTTCTAGGCCTCAGCCCCTCGAACTCTAGTTTTCACCATCTCAGTTGGTCTCCTAGGAACTCACTATAAACACAGTCATGTGGCTATACCAGACCACCTAAAGTCATTCGGGCACAACAAACAGCAAAGGAATTGCACTTTTAAAGGATTTAAAATCTCCTAGACCCAGTGAATGCACAAGACAGTGCGGGTGAGGTGTAAAAAACAGTGCTATGTGGATGCACAAGATAGTGCAATGTTGGTGAATGCACAAAACAGTGCTATGTGGGTGCACAAGACAGTGCGATGCAGGTGAATGCACAAAATAGTGCTATGTAGGTGCACAAGACAGTGCTATGTAGGTGTAGTGTAGATAGTGCTATGGGGGTGCACAAAACAGTGCTATGTGGGTGCACAAGACATTGCGATATAGGGTGAATGCACAAAACAGTGCTACACAAGCTGAATACTACAAAAACAGTTAAAGATCACACTTGGATAAATGAAAATATCTCAGTTTTATTGGAAATGTGATAAAAAAATTAGATTGATATTTTAATCACACTTGATTTGATTGAGTGTGATAATATTTATTTTTTATATCACTTTTCAATTAAGTGTGATTGTATATATATTTTTAATCACCCATTCTAATTAACATGTGATTATATTTATTTTTTATATCACTTTTCATTTAAGTTTCATTATATATATATATATATATTTTAATCACACCTTCTAATTAACATGTGATTGTATATACACTACTTACATTTATTTTTAATCACACTTAATAAGTTTGATTATATATATATATCTATATAATAAAGCATGATGGTTTTTGAATTTGTCCTACACACATTTGTCCTGCGAGGACATTTGGACAACTCAGATTTATTTAAATTATAAAATAACGGCTGAGATATATTTTTTAAAAAATATCCTACATGTACATTTTCTATTTTCCCGCTTTTCTCTCTTACTTTTTCTTTTTCTCATCCAGCCATCTATGAACCCATGATCCCACCTTAATCTCTCTTTTCTTTTTTTTATTTTCTCCAATTTTTATTTTTCTGTCTATTTGTTTATTTTTTTTATTTTCTTATTTTTGTTCACTTATTTTTATTCATATTATATGGAAAAGTCAGCAATCCTAAAATTAGGAGCCAGATTTTACTGTATGTAATGGAGATTAAATTAATAAATTTTATAGTTCACAAATTAAATGAATTTGAACTATTAATTATTATTTTTAAATATATTGAATGCTTGATAGACTTTATAAATTTAGACCTCATATGAATTTTCAACATCTATATAATAAAGCAGGATAGTTTTTGAATTTGTCCTACACACATTTGTCATACTAGGACATTTGGAAAGCTAAGATCTATTCAAATTATAAAACACCGCTTGAGATATATTTTTTTAAAAATATCCTACATGTACGTTTTCTATTTTCCCGCTTCTCTCTTTTACTTTTTCTTTTTCTCACACATCCATCTATGATCTCATGATCCCACCTTTATCTCTCTTTTCTTTTTATGTTTTTTATTTTCTCCCATTTTTATTTTTCTCATTTTTGTTCATTTATTTTTATTCATATTATATAGAAAAGTCTGCGATCCTAGAATTAGAAGCTAGATTTTACTGTATATAGTGGAGATTAAATTAATGAATTTTATAGTCCACAAATGAAATGAATTTAAAATTTTAATTATTATTTTTAAATATATTGAATACCTGATAAATTTCATAAATTTAGACCTCATATGAATCTTCAACATACATATAGTAAAGTAGGATGGTTTTTGAATTTGTCCTACACATATTTGTCCTACTAGGATATTTGGACGGCTCAGATCTATTCAAATTATAAAACAATGGCTGAGATATATTTTTTAAAAAATATCTTACATGTACATTTTCTATTTTTCAGCTTCTCCCTCTTACATTTTCTTTTTTCTTACCCATCATTCTATGATCCCATGATCCCACATTCATCTCTCTTTTCTTTTTATTTTTTTATTTTTTCGCATTTTTATTTTTCTCTCTATTTGTTTATTTTTTTTTGTTTTCTTGTTTTTGTTCACTTATTTTTATTCATATTATATGGAAAAGTCTACGATCCCAAAATTAAGATGCAGATTTTACTGTGTGCGGTGGAGATTAAATTACTAAATTTTATAGTCCACAACTTAAATGAATTCGAACAATTAATTATTAGTTTTAAATATATTGAATATTTGATAAACTTCATAAATTTAGATCTCATATGAACCTTCAACATCTATATACTGAAAACATCATATGAGGAAAGGTAATAGCAAGATATATTTTTTTGTACAGTTTGTTTTCCAATGCTTTATAGGCTTGGTATTACTTGGGACGTAACAAGCATCTTTTATGGTTGTTTAAATTCGACTCAACCAAGAGATCATCAGTTACACTTTGGGGAGAATCGGTGGTTGTCACAAATCTTAGAAGTGCGACTTTGCCATTTGGCATTGTGTTACACTACTCTGCCATTTGGCATTGTGTTACACTACTCTGCCATTTCCCAATTTAACCTCTCAGGTTTGTTTTATTTAATCTACTATACCGTGCCTTCTTTTATTTATTTTGAATGCTTCAATGGCTTGCTCTTTGTTTTACCTGTTTTGTACATTTGATTAAGGTGTGAAGGTTCTGAAGCTAATATACTGTAAATCAAGGTTCTGAAGCTAATATATGGTCCAACACTGATGATGTTTCTTTTTTCCTCTTCTTTTTTTTTTTTTTTTGGTGGCATCTCCAGCCTTAAAAGCATGTTTGGTAGCCCTCAATTCAAGGAGAATCTATCCTCCTTTCAGAAGCTCCTTGCAGAAGGGGTTTTTGATCTTTCTGTGTTAGGGCTGAAAACTGAAGACTGTAGGACTTTGAAGAAGCTTGCATTATGTAATTTCACAAAATCAAAGTGGGTGGAACAATATAATCTGCTCAAGGTTTGAACTAATTTTGAAGAGAATGAATATTTTGCCATGATTTATATTTGTAAATGACAGTACAACTGTATTAATACTAACATTCTATTCTGGTTGTAGGATGTAAAAGGTAAAAGTCGTAATGGAGGGTCAGTAGTTCCGGGAGGACCTAATCCGATTGTATCTGGTAGTTCAACAAGTGTAAAGAGATGACGTGACGGCCAATTTCAATTTTTTCCAGGTTAGACCATATGTTTCTTTGAGAGTAAATCATTAGATGGTTTAGAGTCAGTTTACACAACTTCCTGTTAAAAAAGAAATGCAGTTAAAGGTTGAACCACAAAATGAGTTTTAAAGTTGAATAAGTAGACTTAGTTTCTGTTATTTAAATGAGCAAGTAGAACATAAAGGACAAAAGGATTATGCATAAGTTCATAATTTTTTTGTTCCAAACCGTAATCATGAATTTTTTTCGCTCTTTTCCTAAATAACATAGACTAATTCAATTGTGTTTGTTGTGTAAAATGATAATTGAATGGAAATCTATCTTGACAATTATTTGCATGATTTTTCTCAGAACATCTTTTGGTACACATTGTATTTAAACTTATTTTTATTCGTCTTAACAAACTTATTCAAGAGAAGGTGGAGCTGAATATTCAAGAGAAAGAGAATATTTGACAAAAAACATAATTTTTGATATAAAAAAATTATTTTTTATTTTTTTATTGATAAATTAAAAATTGTTTATCAATTGATACAGCAAATTTGGGAGGAGATAGGGGATGGACTCCACTGATACAGCAAATTTGTGTATCAATTGAAGTATGGAAATGTTTATATATGAGTCGTAGTCTCATTTAATAGCTTGGCTAGGCAATGGGCCATGTTTATGATTTTAAATTGATTAAGTAAAGGAAGGTAGGATGAAATTGCAAAATCATGAATTTCTTATGCCTTATGTGTTGATAGCAAGGTTGTTATTTCTATTAACTATCATTATAGAAATGTTAAGTTTTATGTTGGTTGTGGCATCACCGTGTGAGTGGTGGGTGTTATGTTGGAAATAGATTGGAACATAAATTCTTCCTAGTGTTTTGGCCTTCTAAGGGCGCTGTTAAAAAGGAAAATGTTGAGGATTTGATTTAATTTGAATGTTATGAGAATTTCCAAACGGGTAGTGTTTGGCAAATAAACTGGAGATGTTTATGTATTATGGGTAACACTGTGTTTATGAAAAATGTTTACAAAACTTTTGAGTTTCGCACGGAAAATGCAAAATTTATTTTTGAATGTCAACGTTGAAAAATTTGATTATCTTTGAGAAATGTCTCATGAAAAAAAGAATGATTTTTCCTATATTTATACAAAAGATTTGCTTGGATTGTCTTATGAGAAGTTATGAATGTTGAGTAGTGACATAGCTTGGAGCGCTAGTCGGGGTGTTTTGGTGATTTGTTTCGGAAAGGGTTTGGTTTTGTTGAGGCTTTTGTGCCTGAGTGTTGCCTTTTGAAACGTGTTTCCTTGGTAAGCCCTTTCTTTTGTGAGAGTTAACCAGAGGTTTGTGGTGAGAATAGTTTCTTTTCTAAGTGCTCGGGTGTTGAGTGCTATGTGATTAGTTGGCCTTGTGTTTCTGGTGTACTCTTAATTTCGAGGACGAAATTCTTTAAGGAGGGGAGGTTATAGCGATCCCGGTTTTCCCTTTATTTTTTAATTGTATTTCAGACTCGGTTCTGTGGATGTGATGTTGTCTTTTTCCCGTTTCTATCCTTTACTCTTTGTATATGAGTCTTGGGTCGTGTTTGGTAGTTTTAAAACAGGTTGGTTGCGTTTCGAAACCAAGGGTTAGTGTCCATTTAATTCCAACTAGTGTCTATTAAATTTTCATAATGGTTCATTCAATTCCAATTAGTGATCCATTCATATTCCATTAGTGGGATTTTATGACAAACTTGTCCATTTATATTTCTAACTAGTGTTCATTTAATGCTAGTTAGTGTTCATTTAATTTCAATTAGTGTTCATTTAATTCTAACTTGTCCTTTCATTTTCCAATTAATGGGCTTTAATAACAACCTTTCAATATAACTTGTTCATCTCCCTTTTGATTTCAAAACCCTAGAACCATCTTCTCTCTCTCCCTAGACACCTTCTCTCTAGGTTTTCATCTCCCTCTAGTGTAAATCTATACTAAGTCCTTTGTAAGAAAGGTAGAGTGGGTTGAGGGCTTCATTTTAATCTGAAAGTTTGGCGATTTGGAGCACTTTGGTTTTTGGCCTTCATCTTCTTCATTTGGTCTCTCCATTTGAGGTAGGGATTTCTTTGTTCCTTTTCAATACTCTGTCTATAGATAGACATGTGGTAATTTTGTATTGCATGAAAATCATATCCGTGTTGGATTTGTTTGAAAATCATGAGGGGAACCTGGGGTTGGTTGTTTAGAGAATGGTTTTGTTATCATTGACTGTGGTTTGGACTAATTAGAGAGTAAAATTAGCATGTTATTGTTGAAAGAAGAGAAAGCCCTAAATTATATTTTGATTTGGTAAAATAAAAAGGGTTTATGGTTGAACAAAGTTGGTAAAATTTCTATTGTTAATATGAGTTGTGTAGAAAGGTGTTAACAGTTAAGGGATTAATTATGGTATTGGGGTTATTTTGAAATGAACGTATTGAATCAAGTTGGGTTTATGGCTTATTATCCATGGAATTGATTTTGTAAAATGAAGAGAATGTAATTGGTTTTGTGAAAAGGGAAAAGTGTTTTTGGAATAAGTGATGGAACATGTTGACTTGAAAAAAAATATGAAAGTTGATCTTGAAAATGGTAAATGAAATGTTAACTCTATGTGAGTCCCCGGAAAACAAATTTGAGAATTGAACTATTGTATCATGAGTGTCGAATACACACATTTAGGGGTTTTATCCTTACCTATCGTACTAGTGTCGTTGTTGGGTTTAAGGTTTGCTTGAGAGTTGAGTCTCTTTTATTAGGTGTACTGAATACATGCATCTAGAGGTTTTGTCCTTAGTCATCGGTGGAGGATGACATTGTTGTGTTGAATTGTGATGTATGCGTTACACTTGTGTTGGTTAAACATTATTGAATAGTTTGTGTATGTATTACACTTGTTATTGATGCTTTGTTGTATTGAGGAATTTGTATATGATAATTGTTTATATACATTGTGTTGTGTGGGAGGAGATAGGGGATGTACTCCACGGTTTAGGGGAAGATAGGCGATGGACCTTTAAACCGGATTTTTGTTTGGGAGGAGATAGGGGATGGACTCCATTAGCATCACTATTATGTGTGCTTATTGATTTATAGAAGTGTTTCTATATGTTGTTGATACAACACTACAATGTGTATCATTTGTGAAGTATAGAAGTGTTTTTGTTTGATATTGATACAACACCAAAATGTGTATCATTTGTGAAGTATGGAAGTGTTTTTGTCTGAGATTGATACAGTACTAAAATGTGTATCTATTATGAGGTATGAAATGTTTAAAATGAGTTATTATCTCTTTTATCGCTTTGGCGTATCCTTAGCTTACTGTGCATATAGCCGGTAGAGCAGAGTTTTAATTGTTATCGTCAGTGTATCTGAGTATGTATACAGTTTTGAAAGGCCGCGCTGCCTCATTTGTGGATTATATACATGATCGATGATTTGTTATTTCCCTTTTATTTAAGGCATGCATGTATTGATATGAATGTATTGGGAACAAACCAAAATGCCATTTTGAGATTTTGGGAAGTGTGAAGGAAAATGGGGTATTTGTGAACATGTTTTCAAAAAAGGTCATTTTGTTGTAAGTACGGAAAATGGGGGAAGAGTAATGGGCTTGGTGAAATTGTTTTTTTTCTAAAACTGTTATAGTCATGAAAGTTTGGAAAAATGGGTAATGAAAAAGAAAGAAAGGTGAACCGCTTATAGCGTTGAATGAAATGGTTGTTTTCGAGAAAAGTTCATACTTATGTATATTTTGTGTAAACTGTCACATTACTATTCTAGTATGAGATGAACATTCATGATCATAGCTATCTGTAAGTTGTTATTGTTGAGGATCATGTTGAGATCTCTACTGGACTATATGTTCATCCCACGTTGTTGAATCTTTTTCAGGTGATAGCCAGGATGTGCTACAAGGTTTTGGATCTTCTTATTTGTTGGTCACGGGGCCTCTTTTGTGTTGGCGGAATGCCATTTATGTAAAAGGGTTATACCCTTCTTCTTGACTTTTAATGATGTAAGCCCAAGGGCAATTTATTTAGTGTACTCATGTTGTATTTACTTGCATACGAATGAGAGCAATGTTATTCACTTCTACGAGTTGAATATACGAGTTTATTTTCGCATGTTATCTCTGAAATGGAATTAAGTAAATGAAATTGGTAATACTTCGAGTGTTAAAAATTGGGGCGTGACAACTTGGTATCAGAGCGAGCCGGGTTTGAATACTTTGGGCTCGTGGGAAGTAGTTTTTACTATAGTGGGTTTGCTACATGTGGTGAGGACGTTGCATATAGTTAACATGAATGTTAGGACTTGTTTGTTGCATTTATATGAGCATGGGATTAAGTTTTCTGGATAGTACTCGTAGCCGGTGAACTTGCTTTGAGGTTCTCTTGGAAACACGCCTGATCAACGTGGTTTCTGATAGGAATTCCTTGAGAGTTCCGGGATGAGTGACTATCTTTATGGACTTGATTCGATTATGTGTTTAAATGTTTAAATGTTTATATGCAATAGAAATGTATGTTTAGGGTGGTAAGTGTATGCCTCGGGGAAGGCTGTTGTGTTGTGCACTAAGTGTGGTTTTGTTTTTGGACTTTATAGGATGTCTACACGAGGGAGCAAGAGATTTGTATCTCGGGTTAAAGGGAATGGTACCGATGTGTTGATTATTGTTTTGGGCTTTGCTAGTTAATGAGTTTGTTGTGATCCCATCAGTTATGTATTTGGGTGGTGTTCGTATTATGACTTGTTATCGGTTGGTGACTATGTGTGGGTGAAATGAGTTAGTGGTGTTATTGGTTATTGGGTATGGTTTGTGAGTGGGAAGAGGATTTCTTGAGTGGATGCTGACGACAATCTTTGAAAGGAAAATCAGTTTGTGTCCTCGAATAACGAATTGGTTAAAATTGTCATTTGTATTAGGGATTGGGTGATTGAGGTTGACCATGTCAGTCATGAGTTTGAGGAGAAGGGCAGGCTTGCTATGTAGGCTTGGGGGTGAAGACTCCCTTAGAAGCAGTGTTGGTGTGGTTCGATTTTAGGAAATCCGGTGAGATTCCAAAATTTGGGGGTTTGTGTAGGGAACTCCGTGTTTGGGGTAAATGGTTTTGAGTGGCACATCAGTGTGTGGTTTACTAAGTGTGGCGGTTTATTGAGTTGATTAGTCAACTTGTTGGCATTGGGTTTTGGTTGGCATTGGTCACCTTGAGGATAGTCTTGATTGTTGTAGACGTTGTATGTTGATAAGGGAAAACTGAAACTAATCGAACGTGTTATGTCATTGAATGTGACGGTTAGAATAATATAGCAAATATGTATATTGATTGATCATTGTATATGATAAGTGTTTAAATACATTTCTTATGTGTATTTGTTTAGGAGGAGATAGGGGATGTACTCCAGTGTGTGGGAGGAGATAGGGGATGTACTCCACACACATATGTGCTCATGCGCTTTATTACATTATATATGTACCTTTGTTTGGGAGGAGATAGGGGATGGACTCCACTGATACAGCAAATTTGTGTATCAATTGAAGTATGGAAATGTTTATATATGAGTCGTAGTCTCATTTAATAGCTTGGCTAGGCAATGGGCCATGTTTATGATTTTAAATTGATTAAGTAAAGGAAGGTAGGATGAAATTGCAAAATCATGAATTTCTTATGCCTTATGTGTTGATAGCAAGGTTGTTATTTCTATTAACTATCATTATAGAAATGTTAAGTTTTATGTTGGTTGTGGCATCACCGTGTGAGTGGTGGGTGTTATGTTGGAAATAGATTGGAACATAAATTCTTCCTAGTGTTTTGGCCTTCTAAGGGCGCTGTTAAAAAGGAAAATGTTGAGGATTTGATTTAATTTGAATGTTATGAGAATTTCCAAACGGGTAGTGTTTGGCAAATAAACTGGAGATGTTTATGTATTATGGGTAACACTGTGTTTATGAAAAATGTTTACAAAACTTTTGAGTTTCGCACGGAAAATGCAAAATTTATTTTTGAATGTCAACGTTGAAAATTTGATTATCTTTGAGAAATGTCTCATGAAAAAAAGAATGATTTTTCCTATATTTATACAAAAGATTTGCTTGGATTGTCTTATGAGAAGTTATGAATGTTGAGTAGTGACATAGCTTGGAGCGCTAGTCGGGTATTGTGAGTGCATATTGTTGTTGTTGATGATGAATGATGATGAAATAGATAAAATTTGTATAAGACTTGATCTGTGCAAAATAAATTTTTGTAGCTAAAATTTGTACATATAAAAGGCTCTGATTTGTCCAAATTGATGATCATGATGAAGAGGTCGAAGAGTGTGGCAAAGAGGTCGAAGAAGTACTTGGAAGAGGCACATACAAATCGGTTTTATTTTTAAATTTTAAATTTTAAATTTTACATTTCATTTGAATGGTTGCCCTTTTTTTTCTTCCATTTAATTTATTATTATTATTTTTTTAATTTTTGTGTTTTGATTGTTGTGAAATAGGATGATGAGTTACTATAAGGTAGAGAAGTTCTATGTGGATTTTCATCGACCCAAAGACAGTAAATCATCTATACCCATCTCTGATTTTATTTATTTATTTATTTAATTATATATTTTTTGAATAAGGGAGAACGATTCTTTTTTTATTTTTAGTTTTACATTTCGTTTGAATGGCTGAGATTTTTTTATTTTTTATTTTATCCTTTTTGAATACGGGAGAACGGTTTTTTTTTTTAAATTTATTTTTAATTTTACATTTCATTTAAATGGCTGAGATGATTCCTAATCAATATCTAACGGTTGAAGTATGTGTAATGATTTTAGGATTGGATTTGTGTTTTTCCTGCTGATTAATTTTTAATTGTTGTTGGTGTTGTGATGATTTGGGTATTGTGAGTGCATATTGTTGTTGTTGATTTTAGGATTGGATTTGTGTTCTTCTTGCTGATTAATTTTTAATTGTTGTTGGTGTTGTGATGATCTGGGTGTTGTGAGTGCATATTGTTGTTGTTGATGATGAATGATGATGAAATAGATAAGATACATGTATAAGACTTGATCTGTGCAAAATAAATTTTTGTAGCTAAAATTTGTACATGTAAAAGGCTCTGATCTGTCCAAATTGATGATCATGATGAAGAGGTCGAAGAGTGTGGCAAAGAGGTCGAATAAGTACTTGGAAGAGGCACATACAAATTTGTTTTATTTTTAATTTTTAAATTTTACATTTCATTTGAATGGTTGCCCATTTTTTTTCTTCCATTTAATTTATTATTATTATTATTATTATTTTAATTGTTGTGTTTTGATTGTTGTGAAATAGGATGATGAGTGACTATAAGGTGGAGAAGTTCTATATGGATTTTCATCGACCCAATGACAGTAAATCATCTATACACATCTCTGATTTTATTTATTTATTTGTTTAATTTTATATTTTTTGAATAAGGGAGAACGATTCGTTTTTTATTTTTAATTTTACATTTTGTTTGTTGGTGTTGTGATGATCTGGGTGTTGTGAGTGCATATTGTTGTTGTTGATGATGAATGATGATGAAATAGATAAGATACATGTATAAGACTTGATCTGTGCAAAGTAAATATTTGTAGCTAAAATTTGTACATATAAAAGGCTTTGATTTGTCCAAATTGATGATCATGACGAAGAGGTTGAAGAGTGTAGCAAAGAGGTTGAAGAAGTACTTGGAAGAGGCACATACAAATCTATTTCGTTTTTAATTTTTTGATGTTTTTTCTATGATGATGAACAGATAGGATTTAGTGATTATGTTGTTGATGAACAGATAGGATTAGGTACGTGCTTGGGTATGATTTGGATTGGTGTTTGTGTTTCTAAACTGGTGAGCAACTTTGTATTTGTGTTACGAAGATAAGAATGAAAGGAGATGTGAAGTTGCTAAAAAATTAGTAGAGCAACTTTATTGAAATATTTAGGTAGGTTGAAAGAGTAGTTTTCTTTTTTTTTTTTTTGGGGGGGGGCTCATTTTGTGGTATGGTATACAATCTGATCCTTGGGTCTGAAATAATAATTGATCCTCATGAAATGGTTTTTAACACATTCTTAAGTGATTTTTCAAATGGGTTTCAATGTTTCATTGTGTTGGATTTGTGTTATTTATTTATTTATTTATTTGTTGATTAGGTTGTTTTTCTACGATTTCGGTTTCGGTTTGTGTTTGTGTTTGTGTTTCTAATATTTATGTTTTTCTAAGATTTCTGTTTGGGTTTGTGTGATTAGGTATGCAATCAGTGGAACCGCTGAAAAAGTTGGAAACAAAGCTTAAGAGACACAAAGTATTGGAACAAAGCATTGAAAATCATTCTGTTTCTTTTCAATCAAAGCAAAAGAGACATCAATTTGGGTTTGTGTTTCTAAGATTTGGGTTTGTATTTGTGTTGTCAGACGAGGGTCTTGACATTGGTTTGGGTCTCAACATTTTCTTTTTTATCTATTTTTTCTTCAACCTGTATGTCTCTCACGGGTCATTATTTTTGTTTTATTTTATTTTATTTTTATTTCTATAACCCAATTTAAATTTTCATTCATAATTCATGGACTATTTTTTCATTTGTTAAGGACATGGTGAAGAAATTGAAAAGAAATAGAGTAAGGAAAGAGATAGTAGTCGGTTTTCTTAATTGTGCTGGGTATTCAAATGCTTGGCCACTATCATATTTTTATTTATTTTATGTGCTATTCAAATTGTGTTGATATATTAATATTTTTTTTCAATAGGAATGCAAAATGTGTTGATATATTATTATTTTCAATAAGAATGCAAAAAAATATGTGAAAAACAGACCCTGCAAAAGACTGATAGCTACTTTTTTCTACCGACAAATTGCTTGGATTGTTAATGGTATTTATTTATTATTTAGTAAAATTAGTAAAAAATCTCAGATTGTTCAGATTGAAAACATGCAAATAGTTTAGATTAAAAATAAATCAGAAATTTAATATTTAAATTTCTAAAATTAAAAACTCAATAGTTTATTTTTTTATAAGTATTAAATTCTAAGTTTTATTTTTTATTTTTGGTAATTTTTTCTAAATTTAATGATACCTAAAATTATTCAAATAAGATTGGCTTATGTGTGTGGTAGCATATAATGTTTCTAATATATTCATATTCCTTAGGATTAATTAAACGTTGAGAATGCATTAAATTAATTAATTAATTGACATTATACGTAGAAATGATAACTGCATTTTAATCTCAACATTATTTACACCGTGCCTTTAGGCACGGGCATACATACACTAGTATTTTAATAAAGCAAGACGGTTTTTGAATCTTCAACATATTTTTGTCCTATTAGAACATTTGAATGACTCAAATCTATTTAAATTATAAAATAATAACTGAGATATATTTTCTAAAAAATGTCATACATATACATTTTTTACTTTTCCGCTTCTCTATCTCTCTTACTTTTTCTTTTTCTCACAATCCTTCCATGATCTCATGATCCCACCTTCATATCTCTTTTCTTTTTATTTTTTTTATTTTCTCCCATTTTTATTTTTCTCTATATTTGTTTATTTTTTTTATTTTCTTCTTTTTATTCAATATATTTTACACATATTTTCATATAATGTTTGTATGCCCGTAATACACTAGGACATTATGGGCATTCATACAATTTTCATATAATTATATAAGCAAAAACAGTATTGTGTGTATGCCGTAAAAATTGTATGTATGCTAGATACATCTATCTATCTAGCTATATATTATATAAGCAAAAATGAGTTTTCATGAGGAGTTTTGTGAAAGCTCCAAAATTTTATAATAAATTTATGATTTTATCAAATTAAAAAATAAATTTAAATAGTGTTGGGATTATAATTATATTTTAATCCTAACATTATTTACACTATGCTTTCAAGCACGGACATACGTTAGTATATATATATATTAGAGAGATTTATTAGAAAATTATTTTTCAAGTGTTTGTATCTCAATTAGTCCATAAGATATTCTTGTATTTCAATCAGTCCTATTATTTGAACATTTGACATACTAAATCCTAATTATCAAATTTAAAGTATTTTATGGACATTTCTATCCTTACAAATATTTTTTGAACGGTCAGCTATTTAGTGATGTGAACCTTCATATTTTACGATGTGAACATTCACATTGACAGTGTGAATATTTACATGACGGAACATTCACATTTTTAATCTGAATATTATTAAGAGTATTTTGATAATTATATAACTTATAGGTTTTATTAGAATATAAGAAAATAATATGGATTAAATAAAATATAAGTAGATAAAAAGGAATTTATAAAAAAATGTCCCTCTATTTTAATCTTAAATACTATATAAAAAATAGGAAAATTTACCCATAAATCCTAGTTTTTGAAAAGTTGAACCATTTAGTCCTAAAAGTTTTCTTATGCTCCATTTAGTCCCATTTATACATCCTCATGATGTTCATGATGTAAATGAATCTGATGTTTCATTCTATAATTTCAAAATTTATTGAAATCTGATGAACATTAGATGTTTGAAATCTAATATTTGAAACATTCATCCTATAATTTCAAACATTATTGAAATCTGATGAACATTAGATGTTTGAAATCTAATGTTTGAAATCTAATGTTTGAAACATTAATCTGATATTTGAAACATTGTAATGGGACCTTTCAGTCTATAAGAAAACTTTTAGGACTAAACAGTGTATAAGTTATTAATTTCGAATTTATCGGTGCATCCCCCTATAAAATATTTCAATTTGATTTTTATATAAAATTATATTCCTAAATTCGCGCCTATTCAATGATTAAGAGAGCATGACTCTTTCCTTTCTCAACAAGACTGGAGCAAGGATGCCCTATTACGATTTAGGCCAAGTTTGGCATCTACTAAATAATACAAAAAGTCAAAAAGTCACTATCCTATTTAAGTTACATCATCTTATTTAAATCACATCACCTCTCTAACACATCACATCAAACCCAACCCAAACCCAACTCATATAAGTCAATAAGTTAAAAAGTACACTTTTTTAGAACATCCCAAACCAACCCTTAGTGATCCACACAGGATCGTACTTTCACTCCTTTAGATGGTGAGGAGCAAGGATGCACTATTACAATTATGCATAAGGATCATTTTTATTAGAAGCGTGGTTTAAAAAAATAAAATAATATTTTTATCACAATCAATTTAATTGAATGTGATATAATATTTGTTTTTAATCTTACTTTTATTAAAAGGGTGGATATATATATATATATATATATTTTAATTACAGTTACTAAGGTGCCGTTTGGTAATACTTACGTTTTCAATTTTCTGTTTGTATTTACAAAAATTTTAAAAACTCAAATAAAAACGTGTTTGGTAAAATTTTTGATTTATAAATCAGTGGTCTCAGTTTATAAATTTGGCCAAAAAATGAAAACACAAAAAATGTGTTTCCGTTTTGAGTTTTGAGTTTTTTTTTTTTACCACCCAACACTAGCCACCACCCGCCACCATTTTCCACCACTGTCTTCCGCCACCACTACCCACCCCCCCACCACCACCTGTCACCACCACTCACCACCCACCCGCCACCACCACCCACCAACCACCCACTCGCAACCACCATCCACTCCCTTGCCGCCACCACCACTACCACTACCACCACCACCCACCTGCCATCCACCCGCCACCACCTGCCACTACCATCCACACCCCGCCACCACCACCCGCCACCTACTTGCCACCACCACTCACCACCCACCTACCACCACCATCCACCACCACCACCACCACCAGCCACCTGCCACCCACCCGCCACTACCACCCACCACCGCCACCACCACCCACTCGTTACTATCTACCTCCCGCCACCGTCATCCACCCACCCACCCACCCACCACCCGCCATCCGCCATCCGCCACCCACCATCACCCGCCGCCACCACCACCACCACCCACTCGCTACCACCCGCCACCGTCACCCACCCACCCACTACCACCTACCCGCCACCTACTCGCCACCACCACCCACCCACCACCACCTGCCACCATCACCCACCCACCACCACCCGCCATCCGTTACCCATCCGCCGCCACCACCACTACCACCACCCATTCGCTACCACCCACCACCCGCAACCGTCACCCACCCACCCACCCACCACCACCACCCCCACCCCCCTGCCACCACCCACCGTCTTCCGCCGCTCCTTGCCACCACTTGCCATTTCTCACTCTTTTTTATATTTTTAAATTTTTTTAAACATTTTGTCAATTACCAAATGCGTTTGTAGTTTATGTTTTTCTAAAAATAAATAAAAACTAGTTTATAAAATTTTTGTAAATATAAACTGAAAACATAAACGTTACCAAACACACCCTAAATAAGTATGATTTTGCTTTTTTCTTTTTAAATATTATTTTAATATAAAATATTAATATTCAAACGGGTGCCATTCCCCACTACTGATGAAGAGGCGCGCGCATGATAAACTCTTTCCTTCCCAAAAGATTGAGGGTGTGTTTGATTTATATTTGTAAAGTAATTTTTGAAATAAAAAGTACGAAAACTTGTTTGGTTTGTCTTTTTTTTAGAAATGATTTGAAAAAATTATTTTGGAAAGACAGTTTTAAAAAAAGTGATTGATTTAATGTGTATGAGAGAGAGAGTGATTTTGGAAAGTAAGTAACCAAACATATTTTTAAGATTTTTTTTGAAAAAATTTATTTGATTTGATTACTTTTAAAAATTTGTTTGTAAAAAATTTTTTCCAAAATTTTTTTTTTGAAAAACAAACCAAACAATTCTTGAATTTTCCAAACGCAGGTCTCTTCCTTTTCCAATTCGATTTGCCTTCTCTTTTTTTAAAACGAACCCTAATTCGTTTTATTAGAGTCACAGCTCCGAACCACCATTGAAGTTACTCACTCAAACCACCATTGAAGTGAAAGACAAGCTCTTGAAACTTCTGGTGAGTTCTGTGTTTTTTATGTCCATTTTGTGTGTATATATTTATGATTTATGATTATTATTAGTGGAATTTTATACATATAGGTGTTCATTGTGAATGAGGGTCTTGGGTATGGTGTTTGGAATCTAAAAAAAAAAAAAAGGTTTTATTTGATTCCCTGGCATAATTTTTGTAAATTATGCCCACCATCTGTTTGTTAATAATTCAAGAACAGAAAAAGAAAAGAAACGAGAAAGAAAATATACACAACAGTGCTGTATAATCATTGGTTTGAAGTACACGTCTTCGAACTTTGCTTTGCTTGCTAGTCTGAGTTTTGTTTGTAGCGCTTGTCTCTGTACACAATCACCAATAAGAGGGGAACAAAACACAGAATTACACATTGCAGCAAGAAACATAGATAGAGAACAAATAGTGTAAATTACATAAACAAGCTAACAGTGCAGCAAGGATAAAAGGTTCAATACTTTTCAAAACAATACAAACAAAATAGAAAAATAACATTTTGCAGGCTACCAAGTGCTAAATGCCAATCACCCCGGCTTTTCTCAAACAATAAGGAAAAAAATAAAGGAACTCCCAACTATCAACTCCCTAAAAATTGAAAGCCCAAATAACCTTTGCCAAGCAACATTAATTGTATCATGGTACATTACTTCAAAAAAAAATACCTTTGACCGATGCTGCATGACACAAACACAGATGTGAAACAAATTGCATTAAGCTGGAAAAAAAAAGAAAAAAAGAAAAAAGAAATGGGATCCCGTCTTGCCTTTCAGCCTCTGCAATAGATCAAAGCATGTTTACTCTTTTTCAAATTTCATTACATTATTTATTTATTTTTATTTTTTTTGTCCATTGGAGGGGGGAGGAGGAGTCAAACGTGTGACTGCCTAGTGAGAGAGGTACACAGGGCTAACCCCGTGATTTTCTACTATAAACTCTCTAGAATATGCTAAAATTGATATTTATTTATTTTTCATGGTCCTAGCTAACTTGATGTCTTGATATATGTTTCTAGAGCTTATTGATTATATATATATATATGTAGCATTGACATTGAGGAATCTATCAAAGAATTTCCCTTCGATATGGAATTGCCATTCTTTGTTTTTGTTGAACTTGGTTTATGAGCTTCCTATTACTAGAATTAGAATGTTGTGATTTTTGGGAAGACCTATCATCCATGGATCCAATCCCATGGTAGTGAAAAGAAATGTTCAATTTTTGAAAACCTCTTATGAGAACTTGCTTAAATAAGTTTGTCTGTTATATTGATTTGAAGAAGAAAGAGATTTATTTTTGGATTATGCTTTTGTGGTTATATATGGTTCAAAGCAATTTTGAATCATCTCTCTCTCTCTCTCTCTCTCTCTCTCTCCTCTTTGATACATATCCAATATTTGTGCCCATATATTTATCCTAGAAAAGTAGTGTGGTACTGATTCATTTTAGGTGTAGGTTTCATCGTTTCATCTGGATCATAATTGTTTTTCAAAATAAATTTTGGAGCTTAATTACCCTGCAGAAGATCTATATTTTGAAGGAATTCAGCTATTTTCAGTCTATTCTTCTAGGCCAACCATCCAAAAAACTGCACTTTATGGGGTGTAGTCTTAATCCACAGCAATTTACTTGTTGGGATATGGGAACCAAGACCATCATCCAAAAACTTATACATTGAAGACACAGCAAAGTCACCTAATTTTGTAGCAGACCAAACTAACTTATCATCTTTTCCTGGTCTAATTTCAGGGGCTTCTAAAAGACAACCATGTAGTCCTCGCAATAACCCACAAACGTGGAATGTGAGTTTTATGTAATGAGGTATATGAAAGACCTCATTAGAGATCAAGGCATCTTAAGAAAACAAAATGTGAGATAAATTCTAACTTTTATTATATTACATTCATGATACTTGTACATCTTGTTCATTATCTAATTGTTTCTAAATAACATCTTGCAGTTTAATGGAAAAAAGACTTACACGGAAATTGAACTTGATGAAGTGCGAGTTGAATAGATTAATTTCATCCTAAAGAATATGAGTTGAAATCCAACATGTAAGTATGATATAACTTCCGTTCTTTAAATTGTTAATAAACAATTTCTTTAGTTGGTGAGGAATACATAATTACTTCAAGATTTTATTTTGGATTTGTTGATTCTATGTATATTTGGTTTTATGACTTTAAAATATCTGACCATGCATTTAAGATTTTCATTTTGGATTTATTGATTCTATGTATATGTCATATCTATATTATACTAGTAACAACCAAAGTCGTTATTCATTTTCTATTGATGTAACGCCCTCAAAATAACAACATTAAACCCATCAATATAGACATTCATTGATATATAAAAGATCCACATTCTTCTATTCATCAGAGTTTCATTACAAAAGGTATTACATGTTAACAACAAAAGCAAATGCCCTAAGGGCTTACAGCTTTCCAAGTTAACACTTGGTTACAAAAAGAGAGCACTAGCTCAATTACACATTAAGCCCTTGGCTTGAATCTACCGGTAATACATCAAAAAAAAAGAATATACAACCAAAAAGTCCATCCGCCTCAAGCCTCCCAAGCTATGTCCTTGGAAGTGGCATGCTACCTGTACCTGAAAATGATGTTCCCATATAGGATGAGCCACAGCCCAGTAGAAATACACTAAACCAACCATGAACAATGACTAAAAGGTTAGCAGTTGATAGATGACCAACACTGATACATCCACTTATATCATCTTACAGTTTCATGACATACAAGTCCATGTTACAATTCATTTTCCATTCTTTTCAATTCTCAATTCATAACCATGGCTCAAAACCTGGCCAAACCACTTATATGAGACAGTAACTCATATTAAACATTTTCCCATTTCAATAAAAGATAAGCATACTAGCTATGTCAACACATTAACAGATAAGCATATGAGCTATATCAACACTTCCATAGATATGCCTAAGAGCAATATCACACTTCCAAAGATAAGCGTATGAGCTGTGTCAACACATTACTAGATAAGCATATGAGCTATATCTACGGAGTCCATCCCCTATCTTCTCCCAAACAACATCCGGTTTAAAGGTCCATCCCCTATCATCCCCTAAACCGTGGAGTACATCCCCTATCTTCTCCAACACAACACAATGCATATAAATAATAATTATATACATCACCAATCAATACATAAAATTAATGTATTTTTTTCAACTGTCACACTCAATGACACATTTCAATGATCAGTTTTAGTTTGCCTAATCATCATGCATTGTCTACAATAATCAAGACTATCCTCCACCATAGCCCAAAGCAGTTATTTCTATACAGAAAATAAATGCACAAAACGGATAATATATCAACATTTCAATTCGGTGAGTGATAAGTAATTCAACTACACCCTTTAATTCCCACATATTCCCACTCCCAGCATTTCCACTTCAATTCCTCATTTCTCACAATTTATTATCCCAATTAATTAATCAATGTAATTAGGGCATTTTGCATAGTTAACATTACAACCCTTAAGGTCCCATTTTCATCAATGATTCCACATTCATTCCATTTCTCTAAGCTAAATACGTTCATGGGTCCATTATAAATAAAACCCCAACTTTGTAAAATTACACAAAAGCCACAAACTCTCTCAAAATTACGCAACAACCCCCAACATCTCAAAATACCAAAATTTAAAGACAAAGTTCATAAAGACGAGTAGGATATCCCTACCTCAAAGTTTGAGCTCCAATGGAGATGAAGACCAAAACCAAAATGCTCTGAATTCTGAAATTTTCAGATTAAAATGTAGCCCTCGACGATCAACACAACTTTTGTAAAGGCCAAAAGTGAGCAAACAACTCCTACTAGATCAAATCTAAGAGAGAAGGGCCGGTTTTAGAGTGAGAAGCTCTGAAAATGGCTTTTTGGAAAAGTAAGAGAGAGAAAAGATCTTGAAAAAATGTTAAAAAGGTCGGATCTCGCTTTTAAATAAGAGTCGCCTCGCTCGAGCGTGGAAACCCCCGCTCGAGCGCCACTCACAGACTCCCGCTCGAGCGGCCAAACTCCCGCTCGAGCGGCGGATGCACACTCCCAGAATCTCGACATACCAGGTCCCCGCTCGAGCGCCCAACTCCCCGCTCGAGCGTCACTCACAACATCCCGCTCGAGCGGCCAATCCCCCGCTTGAGCGTCCAACACTACACAGGAAATACTGGATGGGTGGAATCCCCGCTCGAGCGCCAAAACCCCCGCTCGAGCGGACAAGTAACAACAAGGTCCCCGCTCGAGCGTCAAAAGCTTCGCTCGAGCGGACAAGCCAAAATCTGGGCAACTAGTTTTGGTTCCTAAGCTCAACCAACCTGTAACAAACCTGCCCAGCATATCCTATAACTCAAATACAAAGTAGGAAAGGATGTAACCCAGATAATAATCAACTACTAACACCCATGGACACATGTCCGGATCACTGTACAACAAGGGGTAAACCCGGGATCGCTGTAATTGATGCAGGAGATGAAGAGTCAGTGTGATGAGAAAATGTTCAACTTCATCTTTTGTAGGACTAGAACGGTCTCTACAAATAGTTAGTTTATTCACATGCTTCTAGCGGTTTCTGAATTAATTTGTGTTTTCATTTTTTAGGTCAAAAATTTTGTAGAGAGATGCAAAATATGATCAAAGAATTCTAGAACTTAGTTTTTTAAGTTTTTTCATTTTTTAATATATGTAAGTACAGCTAATTTTTTTTTATTTAATTCCTTTGTATATACTTTTGAACATTTAACTTTTATTTATGAAATATATGATGTTATTCCATTCAATATGTGGTTGTGATTTAAAGTATAGTATATAGTGCATATTACATTTTTCAAATACGCGTACAAGAATAATATTGATTATTCTTCAAATATGTCGAACCTTTTTTTTTATCACAGGCATTAACTGTGATGAGAAATGCATATAATGTGTGATCTTATCTCATTATTAATCACAAGTTTTATTAGATATTAATCATACTTAAAAGATGTGATCTAAATATTTATTATCAAAGGTTTTGTTAGATTTTAATCACACTTAAAAGATGTGATCTAAATGCTATTAATCACACTTAAAAAGATGTCATTTAAATGTTATTAATCACACTTAAAAAATGTGATCTAAATATTTATTATCACACCCAAAACGTGTGATAGAATCATCTTTTAATGACACTCAAAAAGTGTGATTAAAAATGACCATTTTTAATCACACTCCCAAATATCACACTTTGACAAAACTTAAAACGTGTGATTAAATAGCATATAAAACACAAAAAAAGTGTGATCTTTAATTGTTTTTGTAGTAGTAATGCAAAAAACAGTGCTATGCAAGTTGAACACAGAAAATAGTGTGATACAAGTTGAATGTACGGAACAGTATGATGCTAGTTGAATGCACGGAACAATACGATGCTAGTTTAATGCACAAAATAGTGCAATGTAAGGTGTACAAGACAGTGCAATGCAAGTTGAATGCACAAAACAGTGCGATGCAAGTTGAATGCACAAAACAATGCGATACTAGTTGAATGCACAAAATAATGCGTTGCAAGGCGCACAAGACAATGTGATGCAAGTTGAATGCACAAAACAGTGCGACACAGATGCACAAGACGTTGTGTAGGGTGCACAAGACAGTGCGATGTAGGTCTACAAGACAGTGCATGTAGGGTGCACAAGACAATGCTGTGTAGGTTTCACAAGACAGTGCATCATGTGAAAGATGTATGGTATGTGGATTGAAATTATCAGTACGTAGAGTAATGCATCATGTAGCTTATGAAATGAGTGCAGGGTAGGTTGCCACAACTTATTGAAATGTAACTGAAAAACACCAAGGGAGACAACTCTACGAAACTCTGTTAAGTACAGAACAAAGTCAAGAGCAAGAGCAACCAATCATGCAATTCAAGTAAGCCAGAGTGTATGAGCACGCATGCATAATCCAAATTACATATATTAATCAAAGGGAAAAGGGCAATCTCAAGATAGTTTTTAAATGGTCAGAGACAACTTTTGAAAGTTGAATCATATCAGAGTCATCATGGGGGTGAGCTACTCTAATTCAGGGAAAAGTGCCCGACAAATGGCTTTGAGTGGGCTGAAAGAAAGGTTGGGTTCATGCCCCTTGTTCAATTGATGGACCTATCAGATGTACTGAAAATTGCCCCTAGTGTCCAATCACTGGCCACCTTTTTTAACATTATGCAGGCACGTGTGATGGGGATCATCAGATCTTGAAACAGTTGCCAACCAATTAGACTCACGCTTCTTTTTTGTCCCAAGATGTTGAGAACTTACTCCAGTCCCCTCCAAAGTAGTGACGGATTCCTCACATACACTTTGCAATGATCATGAACGCGATGCCCCTTGTATGGGCACTCTCAGCTCATTTATGAATTCCACACATGGACTTGTTTTTGAGTTTGGAGCAAACATTCGTGTATGAGATTTTGACCATGCCACTCTGTTGAACTTGAATGATAGACTTGCTAGGGTGACTTGATAAAGAGCACAAACTGAGACAAATACTGGGCACGATACAACAGAACTCACAACTGACCCGAAAGCAGAAAAAGACTCAAGGTAACTGATCATTCATAGTGCCCCTAGTATTACTTATGCTCCCTTTAAAACTCAATTTCGCAAAACCTGAGTTTTGATTCCTTTTTTGTTCAAGTTAGAGATTCTACTGATAAGATTAAGTATTGAAAATTGCTCCGCTTGTTGATTCAAGCTAGTTCTTTCTTACCCAACGCATATGTGTAGCAATAGGCATAGCTCACGGATTGATGCGAAGCTAACAATGTGAATTGGGCAAGGTGATTGAGTCGAGATGGATATGGTTGAGACTGAACTTCAAAATAAAGTTGCCTACGTATCCCAATAATGGGAATCAAGTCAACGTAGTTCATGGCCAAGGTTCACTCGAGTGTTGACACTCTCTTTTTGCGCTCTAACTTTTGCCAAAGTCGCCCCTTTGGGTTTTCAACCTTGCGAGTTCTATTTGTTTGATTTCTCATTTTTCATGCTCTAATTTTTGCCTGGGTCGCCCTTTCGGGTTTTCGGCCTAGCAAGCTTCTCAAGGATGACTATTGATCAAAGTCACCGCAAATGTTGTAACGCTATTGCGAGAAAAACCAACATTTGTGGTGACTTTGATGAATGTAAGAAGGTACCACATTGCGAGAAGAACCAACTTTGAAAATGGAGCAAAAGAAAGGAATAAGAAGTTTGTAGCGCAAAGGGGAAAGCAACGATCAGTATGATGTCGTATTGCTGATGGAATGCGCAATATTGAGTAGGGTCATGTCTAGGTGGGAGAGGTTTAGGGAGAGGTTGAGGATTGGGGAGTTTGAGATACCTTTTCTCCATTAGTACCTTCAATGCACGGGTTAGGCTCATATGGAGATAGGCAAAGGTTCGTTTTTGGGAGTAGGAAGCATTAGTGTTAGAACATTGGCAAATGGGTTGGTGGGTGTTGGCTGGGTATTGGTGGGTTTGGGACTGGAATCAGGATGAATATTTCTGGTAAAGTATCTCTCCTCTTTGTTTGACCTTCCCTTGTTTGCCAACCGGTGATTCAAAGTACCCATAACCTGGCTTGTCTTATTGAATTCATCCATAGTGACCTCCACTTGAGCCTTAGTGTGTTGAGTGGCCAAATTTTTATCCACAACCCTTTCAACAATTGCAAGGACTTGCCATTTGTTCAGGCCTTTGGTCTTCAAAACTTCGACAACCCATCGGAGATGTGCATAAGGATCAATAATCACCCCAGACTCATTCTTGCTACTTGCTTCAGCTCTGTCAAAGCGTCGGACGGCTACATCTGGGTTGAACATTGTGTCTAATTGGGTTACCTTTCTATTATTACCACCAATCTTTATCTCAGTTTCAATTTTGGGTTGGCCCATTCCACTCTTAGCTTGTCCCAAGATTGGAGAATCCTTTGATGGGGTTGAAACCCTAAAGGTTAAATCTGCCACCGTTCCTTGAAGGTCTTCAATCATTCTTAGCATCTCAGCAATAGTGGATTCGGCCATTTGGCGCTCTTGGTGTATCCGAACTGGATTGGGTGTATCCATCATGCACAAATTGGTACTTTCAAAAATGAACACCTCTGGCCTAGGCAGATAGGATGGAGTGATATATATATTGGGGTCGAATGTAGAAGGTAGTGTATGGATAAGGTTAAAGTGAGAAGGAGGTACTTGGTCATAGATGAGAAGTAGATTAATGGGAACATTGGGTTCTTGAGGTGGAGCTATTGTCTGGTTGTCAATAAGATTTTGAACCTCATGATGAAGGCGGTAGCAGTGATCGGTGTCATGACTGTGCTGCTGATGGTACGCACAGTATTTGGTAGGGTTATGTCTAGCAAGGAGTGGGTCAGGAAGAGGTCGGGGATCAAGAGGCTTGAGATACCCTCTTTTCATCAGGACTTTTAGTGCTTAGGTTAGGCTCATATGGAGGGGGGTGAAGGTTTTGCCTTGAGCTCGGGTTAGGATGACTGTTTGTGGGTTGGTATTGGCAAAGGGGTTGGCAGTTTTGGGATCAATGGCAACGGTATTGATTTCAGTGGGTTTAGGAATTGTGCTACTGCTAGCATTGGTACTCCTGAAAAACACCGTTTTTGTCGGTACGCTTGCTCTAGGAATAATCCATTTTTTGAATGTGCTCTCCATTTGAACCCTTAATTCATGTAAAGCGGTGAAAGTGGACAGTAGAGCGACTGTCATCCTTTGCAGCATGTCCGGTTCAAGATTCTGAATCACCAACCGAACTTGCTCCTTCTCTGAAGGCCTGTTCGTCATTCGGGCAGCCTTTGCCCTCCATCTGGCAACAACGTCAATAAAGGGTTCTTCGGGATTCTGAGAAGTTGCCTCTAGCTCAATAATTGTCACCTCCATTTGAGTGTTGTAGGAATATGAATTAACAAACCCTCAGCTAATTCTTCCCGATTCTGTTTGGTTGAATCCTTTAGTTTGGCATACCAGGTGGCTACTGCTTCTGATAGTCCTCTTGAACAATGACAATTTTTGAGCCTGTGTCAAGCCTATTAGTTTCAAGACATTCGAGAAGAGACGGGTGTGGACGATAGGATCTCCACTTCCATCAAATCTATTGATGTGCGGCATTTTGAACTTCTTTGGCAATCTTACAGAAGTCTCAGTATAATCGTCTTTAATGTCCCGGATGTGATTGAAGCCATGAAATTTCTTGAGCATCTTCTTTAGCTTGGTGATTTTTATCATGGAAAGATCGATGTCATTGATGTCGAAAGGAAGAAGCCCTCCATAAGGCTATGCCGGAGGCCTGAAAGCTTGAGGTTGAGCTAACACCTCTTGGGGATCTGGAGCTTGAATGTTTTCAGCTAGCGGAGGTGGATCAAGATTTGGTTGGGCAGTCGGGACTGGATGTGTGGTAGATGCTGATGCCCTAGATGGGCGTTGCATTTCATCAATGGTTTGATCTTGCATAGCTATCCTCTAGTTCAATGTATCCATAGCCTGTTGGAATGCTATCATCATGGCCACAACTTCTTCTGGACTCTGCGCCATCACGAGTCTGTTGAGTTTGGTAGTTGGGAAATTGTATGGGTATAACCTGAGAGATGACTAATACGGATTTTGCACCGGTTACGCTTGACGTATCCAAATTGGATTAGTCTGGACGGGTTTGACTGGGTTGGGCATTTTAGAATGGGTCTTTTAGCATTGGATGGATCTTTTCTGAGTTGGCTTTTGGGGATTAGATGGATTGGACCTTTGCTGAGTGGTTTTTTTTTGGGATTGGATGGACTATGATGGCTTAAGCTCTTCCAGGTTGGATTGGATTGGGCCTTTGTTGAGTTGGGTACTGCTCCTTCTTTGGCTTAGACAAACCTAGCATTAAAAACAAATGCGCCATCAAATCGGGGTACCGGGTATGCTGGTCAAAACAAAGAAAGATACAATTTTTTGCCCTAGTTCTGATCTCGCTGAAAATTCACCCATTCAGATACAATCTCCAGATCCTGATTTTTGATCTCCACCATATTGTAGACGTGCCCCGAGGGCCTCGTGTTACAGTTCGGACTCGAATTGTCACGGTTCTGAATCTAGTCTCGCAAAGTGCAATGCAAGACCGATAAATCACCAAAGAGTCCAAATCCGGCAAATCGTTTTGAAAAACTGATTTTTGAGAAAGAAGTACCAAACATGGACTGCTTTACCAGATACAGAGTCGCCACCTAAATATTTTATTTTTGGGAAATTTAGGAAACCCTGACTCGTTGCCTAAGGCCACATGTCCGTCATCACCAAAGTTGCCTCGGCTCGAGAACTTGGGTACGATTGGGGAAGGTTAGCTAGAAGCAACCCCGCTCGCCCCGATCAAAGATTGGCCACTACTAAATATGATATTTTGTTTTTGAAAACACATGTGTTCTTATTCTGGTTAATTAGCTAGAATTACTATGTGATGCGCACAACACACAAGTATAGACTAGATCGCCTAATTTGGAACAAAGCATCGCATATCCGTTTGTTTAGAAATGGTTTAAAGTTTGCTACTCGCAAGTAGGCTAAAACGCGGATTTCAATGAATTGTCCCAATTCAAGCAATCCAACCTTCACCCACAGGCATTCAGGCAGTTTATATCATTTAAGCAAATAGCTTCATGGCAAGCATGCTATCATGGCAACACTCTCACTCATGCAAGTTGCTAAAGCATAAACGCTTACCTAGTACTCCGAGCCAAAACAATAGCTAATTAGTAATCAATGCATGATCCTAGCTATGTTAAGATGCCTAATGCAACACATGCAAAATGCAACTAGAACAGGCTTGGCTATCTAAGAATGGCATCTGAAGTGCAACTTGATACATGTATTCAAATAGGAATTGAAATACAATGCAGTTAGTATAATGCGCCGAGCCCGGTGTATGCAATACAGATGAATGATGCAAACATGCAAGCATAAAGATACTAAGTGAAACATGACCTAGAACTAACCATTGAAAGCAGGTAAGTAAAAGGGAGAAAGATGTGGGGTTGGAAGACATTCACACACTCACGCACACTTATTACAAATTCGCCCTCTCGACGGAGGGTTCGAATGAACAATACAAATTAACTAACTAGTCAACTAATTAATTAATTACAAAACAACTTAACTAATTAAAAAAAAATTAATTAAGCTACGAAACAGACTAAGTATGAAATTAAGGAGGCTGCCACAGCTTCGCCTTAGAACGATTGAATGATGCCTGCTCGATCGCCTCGCTCGGAAACCCATTGCCATGCCATACATTGCCTCTGTTTGCCTTGCTCTGTATCTCTGAAGACTACACAAGTCTCTGTGATGCTCCAGAATCACTCCCTGAGCACTGTGAGATGCCATCGGCCAAGTGGTAAGGCCATCGGCCAATGGAAAGGTGCCATCGACCAATTATGATGATATCGGCCAACAAAGGTTAGCCGATCGGCACTGAAAGTAGCCAACCGGCCATTTCTTCCTGCAGAAAGCTGTTTTGCTGCAGCAGAGGACAAACAAGGGCATGACAATACATTTGCAAGAAAATGTTGTGCGACAACACCCCTTATTATGTTTGAGACTCAGAGGAGTGTAGCACTCGATCCTCGGGCCACCAATTACGCATTCTAATGCATGGTGGCCAAAAGAGGCCGAATTGCACAATTCACTATGGAATGAATGCACAAAAACATATTAATGCCAAGAACTCTATCATGCTTGATCAAGAGTGTCGGTGACCGAGGATAGAGGCACATTTCGTCACTTCAAGTACGAAACGTCCCTCGGTCCTCATGTTTGGTTTGACACCCCAAACCAAACACAATGCAATGCATGTATGCCAAATACAATGCAACATGGAAATGTAATGCAATGCAACATGCGCATGCCAAAATGCAATGTGACTCAAGCATGCACACAAGACTAAGGCAACAAACATGCCAAATGAAATGCAACCTAAGCATGCAAGCTAAGCTAATGTGACATGAGCATGCCAAGTATGCAATAATGTTATGTAATGCAATTAGCTAAACATCATGCAATATACCAAACATGCAAACATGATACAACACAAACATGCAAATGTCATGAAAGCAAACGTGCTCAATGGACTTAAACCAAAAGGGGAGACCTCAGCCATGCCCCAAATCAGTGGCCATAACACCAAAATCAAGGCACCAAAAGCGTAAAACACACATGCGCACATATTCGTCCATAAACTATACAACAATGTACAATCATCAAGCATGAGCAAGATGTGATAAACGTGAGAATATGGTGATGAAGTAAGCTCTGAAATGATGTCAAGAGTGATGCCAAATCGCACATGTAGCACAAACATAGCATACATGAAGCTCAAAGCATTAAGGCTAGCAAAGGGATTGCACCAAGTCTACAAGAATCAAGCCCCAAAGGGGCAAGGTTACCTAAAACAATCCCAAGGTAGGTCAATACAAGATTAGAACATGCATGGAATGAGGCTAAAACATGCTAGAAAGGTGAGCACAAAAACATGACGCATATAAGGCCAAAAGGGACGATTGCACTACACCTACTAAAACAAAACATGGCATGACTTAACCAATAGAAATCAGAGTTATGGCATGTCAAAGCAAGCCCAAAAACCCACCTAGATGGCATCCCAAAGGCCAAAGCATAGAGGCACACACAATGGTCCATTCTTGAAGTACAAAACAACAACTCTTCAAAGCGTTGAAAGGATGACAAATATGAGTGTGTGGCTACACTATATGGATTGAAATGTGATTTCAAATGATGCCAAATCATGAGAATAGTCAAAGCTATGCATGCTAGTAACTTGAAAACTCAAAGCTAACAAGCCAAGTTGAACCATGGCTATACAAAACAGTGCAAGCATGACCAAAACAATACCAAACAGACCTTAAGCATGGTAAAACAAGACTAAAAGCTTCTTTGGGTCAAGCCAAAATCATGCTAAAAACAAAGCTTGAAGCATAAAGCATGTTAAGGCAATGAAGAGGATTACATGGCAAGTGCATGATGCATGCAAGAGGCTATCAAACCAACTTAAAACAGAGGTAAGGCAGGTCCTAAAAGTCACTAAAAAGTGCTAAAATGGAACCAAAACATGCCAAGCAAACATGCTAATGTTATGAGCCAAAACCCAAGCATATGAGACATAAGGAGGGAGGGGGGGTCCCTCTCCTATACAAGACTCCAAAACCACTTCTCCACCACTAAAAATCCTCTAGATTTCAGTGGTGGGAAGGTCAAAATAAGATGATCTCAAAGCTCAAAAGTAAAGGCACAAAATAAGGCCTAAGAGGGGGTAGACAACCCCCAACCAAAAAGTGACCTTAAGCAACCATAACAAGCATACAAAATTGGAACTTTTTGTAGTTTAGAGTCAAGCTTAAAACAATATAGAAGTATGTCTAAAAGCTTAAGCCAAAATGGGGTATCAAAAGCAAGTTGACTCACCCTTGTAGAACCTCTTCAAGAACAAAGCTCCAGCAAGTTTTCTGAGTTCAAACCCACCCAAGAACACCAAAACCAACTCCCTAGTGCCTCAGCAGCAAGAGGATGGTGTAATGCTATGTGTTTGTGTGCAATAGTGAGACAAATTCACACTTTTGAGCACAAATACACACAGAAATGTAAAGAGAGGGAGATATAGAGATATATAGATAGATACAAACTCTCTAACCCTAAATTTTAGAACCTCTGAGAAGGGAGGAGGGCCTCCCCTCTTATAGAAATCCAATTTTGCAAAGCTTCTTGGAGAAGCTAAGCAAGGCTCAAATCCCTTCATACACGTGTATGGAGGAGGGGGGGAATTATGGATGCCAGCTGCACCAGCTAGCACAAAATATCTGCATAAAGTAGATGAACAGGGTTGGGCCACCAAAAATGGCCGATCGACCAACAAAAGTGCTAGCCAGCCAAATAAAGTGCCGATCGGCCAATACTGTTGGCCGATGGAAAGAAAACAGGGCCAATGGCCTCAAGGCTTGGCCGGTGGGTTGAGGGTATGGCAAACAAGCTACCCTCTTCCCTTAGAAGCAAAAACACAAGTGTTTGGTCCACAACCAAGCACAAAACAGACAAGTTGAGAGATCTTGAGGCAAGGCGCGCGGCCGAGACCTCTGGGAACTCAAAACGAACATGAACATAGATGATCATCGAGTGTTCAAACGATGACGTCCAAGTTTTGACGACGGTAAAAAATGGGGTGTCTACAGTTGCCCCTCTTTGACAGAGCTCGAAAGTCATAAAGATGACGGGAGTGAATGTTAAAGCCCAGAGACGATCCATTTTTGACAAGGCCGAAGACTCAGACAAGCATACAAGATAGCAAGATATGTGCCCGCAGGCAGGGGCAAGATGCAAAGGACAATGCACAAAGCCAAGCATAATGTATGATCATGCAAAGAAAGCTGTAACGAAGCATAACGTGCAACAGTTTTAAGCAGGCAAATACAAATCTAACTACATTACATGCAGAAAGGATGTAAGAGAGTTATACAATTTTTGCTACGTCTCACACGGAGTTCATAAAATACCTGTTTGGTTCGTCTGGTTGTGCCAGCTTCAAATAAACCGTACATACAATATCGTGACTGAAAAAGAAAGAAATTTAACAGGTACAACATCGTTAGATACATGCATAGTAATGCAAGTGAAAAGTGTGCGACAACGCAAGTGAGGAGGTGCATGACAATGAGGGTGGAAGGGGTGCATAACAATGCAACCTAAGTGTGAGCATAACAATGCGATTTAAAACAAGCATAACAATGCAAGGAGGGCATGCGCGACAACGCAAGCCGATGGTGGTGCATAACAATGCAAGGAGGTGGCATGCGCGACAACGCAAGCCGAGTAGGATGCATGACAATGCAATTTGAAACATAAACACATGTAAGTAAAGCAATACGCGACAACGCATACTAATGTGTGAAGCAAGGAAAGCATGAACACATGTAAGTAAAGCATACACGACAACGTATAGCAATGTGTAAAGCAAGAAAGGCATAAACACATGTAAGTAAAGCATACGCGACAATGTATAGCAATGTGTAAAGCAAAGGAAGCATGAACACATGTAAGTAAAGCATACGCGACAACGCATAGCAATGTGTAAAGCAAGGAAAGCATGAATACATGTAAGTAAAGCATACGCGACAACGCATAGCAATGTGTAAAGCAAGGAGGCATAAACACATGTGAGTGAAACATACGCGACAACGCATAGCAATGTGTAAAGCAAGAAAGGCATAAACACATGTAAGTAAAGCATACGCGACAACGCATAGCAATGTGTAAAGCAAGAAAGGCATAAACACATGTAAGTAAAGCATACGCGACAACGCATAGCAATGTGTAAAGCAAGAAAGGCATAAACACATGTAAGTAAAGCATATGCGACAACGCATGCAATGTGTAAAGCAAGAAAGGCATAAACATATGTAAGTAAAGCATACGCGACAACGCATGCAATGTGTAACAATGCAAGAACAGAGAGGGACATATATTCAATGGAAGCATGGTAAAGGCATGTCATTCATGATGTTGAGATGCAACTCGAAAGCAAGACGAGGCATTGTTCAATGCAAGACGCGTAACGAGCGCGCTTATTACAGTCAAAACAAAGTAATGAAACACAACATATTTAAAGCGATTTGCGGAACTCGCAAGATACAAAAGGATACGAGAAAGGATACTCCTTGCGTGCACCGAGCATGGCACACAGAAGACACAGCTCGAGGTCAACATGAAGGCCGGTTAAGGTTCAAAGGTGCACTTTCTTGCCCTGTCTTGAGAGATGAAGGTCCCAAACCACATAATTAACCCAACCAAGGGTGTAGGAGGTTCACCGACCACAAGGGGGGGCCACCGGCCACCAATCGGCGACAAAAGGAGCTCATTGGCCAACTATTTAGCCGATCGGCTAACAGTTTGGCCGACTAGCCAAAAATGGCAATGTCGGGGCAGTTTTGTCCTTTGGCCACGGGTCTTTAAATATGAGGTTCCAAACCTTATATTTTTACTTCACCCTAGCTCGAAAATCCCTCCTCTCTCTCCCTAGGTGATTTTTCTTCCTTCGATCTGCGTTTTTTTCTTGTTTTCGACACTTTTCCATCGTTCGATTCACGAAACTCTCCCCGTTTTGCACACTTTGAACCGAACAAATCTTGGTTTCGGTGCCCTTTTCTTGGTTTCCACCGTTTGGGGTTTGTTTTTCTCGAGTCATACCTCGATCTTCGTGCCTTTCCCACACCCTGACCTTTCTTCCCATTTTTCATCCTCTCGGGGTTGACTTTTGGGTTGACCTTTCGCATTCTTGCCCGTTTTTCACATTCTCGGCCATTTTCACGCTCCTTTTGAGATAGCGGACGACATTCCACGTGGTGGGACTCCCCCAAAGATGGACATGGACCCCGAAGTCGAGCTCCTACCTCTTCACATCCGGCCGTTCAATCCGACGACTTACAGGTCGTCGATACACGTGTTGCCTCCCAATGGCATCCGCCATTTCAGGAGCTATACGCACGGCGTGCCACTGGAGCTTTTGTTGCGCGAGCCAGAGTCACATCTGTCTTACGGCGCTTCTGAGGTACACTCTTCCTCTGTTTCACTTTCTGCAATGTAGAACATATAACTGCGATAGTTGATTCTGTTCTTTAACTGCTTAACTCAGACGCAATGATACATCACATGTTGTATTTCACTGTGAGAACACCCACACCCAATATCTGTGTAGACTCAGACATATGCACATAAACTGCATTTTCATCAATTCTGAACGCATTCAACACTGTATTTCTAACAGTGCTTCGCAACTGTTTGTTTTGAACAAAGGAAGATTCCTATGCCTTCCGGGGGTATGGAAATACTGCCGCCCGAGGTTGGTATATGGAGCTACCCGATGCGGTTCGTCATATTGTCGACCGAGCTAGCTTTGGGACTTTCTGCATGGGACTCTCGTGCCTCACTGCGAATAGGCCCCTTCTTGCTGCTCTGGTGGAGAGGTGGTGGGACACCATTGACTCCTTCCACCTTTTTGCCACCGGGGAGATGACGATGGCTCCCTTTGACTTCTCCATGCTCACAGGCATCGGAGTGGGGGGTGACCCAATCCCCTTTGATACAGACATGGACGAGTGGGATGACGCTCAGCTATACTTGCTCGGCACTCGGCCACCTCTTGCCCGGGCAGGATTTGTGAGGTACTCATGGTTCGAGGATCACTTCCGGATCCAGGCGCCTACTACTCGGGAGGAGGAGGAGCAGTATGCCCGTGGCTTCATTATGTTCCTACCGGGGACCACACTCTTCGCTGACCGGGCGAACACCGTCGCCCTCTACCTGCTGAGCGCATTAGTGGACGTGACACGGATCCGCCGCTATGACTGGGGTGGCGCGGGCTTGACCACTCTTTATGGATATATGAGTTCATCCTCCTGCTGCAGCAGACAGTTGCTTGGAGGCTACTGGCGATGGGAGGTACATGGTCCCTTTTCTGTCTTTTCAATTATGTTTTTCATTATCTGTACATCACATACACTGCGTGCATGCAATCTGCTTTACACTAGTTGTACACTGCACACACTGCACAATACACTGCACGTACCGCACTCTGCTTTATCTGTATATTGCTTTATCTGATAAGCACACTCATATTCGTTCTGTCACACTATACAGTTGTGGGTGTATACCTACTTCCTTAGGCTCGCCCCAGTGCCAAATGAGGAGATTCCTCTTGGTGTTTCATTTTCTCACTGCTTTGATGTGAGATGCGAGCGGAGGCCACGGGAGTCCTTTATGTTCTTCCGCCACTACTTTGACACCATCACCGCAGCCGAGGTATGTCAAACATTACAGTTTATTTAAGCTTCGCTTTATATTGTACTCTCAATATCAGTAGATAACAAACTGTGATTTATTTGCAGATCACCTGGCAGCCTTGGGCCCCATTGCCTGACGCAGTTCGAGAGCGGTATGCCGGTGCTCGAGAGACTGCCCGGTTCAGGGTTCTACTAGAGGGTCCAGTCTGTCGGGCATGGTATTTCGGGGAGCGCTTCTTACGCGAGACCCTTGGTCTACCAGAGCAGACAGTTCCAGCACCTCCTCCTACCCACGTGAGGCACACTGAGAGTTACACCTTAGAGGAGATGATAGACTACATGATTGGTTGGGACTTTGAGCCTTTCAGGGATGAGGGTGACTACGCCGAGTACATTCAGGCTTATATCATGCGGCCTTTGACTTGTGCTTGTCGAGCTAAGCGAGAGGGGCCAGCGGCGCCAGCAGCAGGAGCAGGGGCACCGAGGGCACCTCCGGCCCGAGGTAGGTGTGGGTCCCGGAGGGAGCAGGGAGCTGGGTGGCTAAAGCTGCCTACGACGATCACATGCCAAGGACAGGGTGGAGAGACTTATCAGATTCCCTTCGCTCCTCCTCCGGCTGATCATGAGCTTGTCGGAGTCTATGGCTCGACCCCGGTATGTACTACCACACTTTGCATTCTGTACAGTCATTTCAATTCATTTGATATCTCGCAGAATACTAATGACTTCAACACTTTTGCAGGCTTCCGTCGAGTACACTTGCCAGTCCCTGGAGTTGACAGCCTCAGCAGTAGGGATGCTGCAGCGGTGCATCGACTTGTTGACCATCTACAATATCCCGGTAAGTTCTTTCAACTACAGCCTCAAACTCCGCCTAATCAGTTTCATACATAATCTGATGCATCACACTATTAACACGGCATTTGATACACAGCACTCACGGTATTGATACATTGTAACCCACATACTGTTCACAGCATTGCTCACGGCATTCATACACTGTACTCATACACTGCATTTGGTATTCATAGTCTGCTTTGCGTAGCATAACTGATGCATTTGCCATTTGTCCTTTTCAGGCCCTGTTCCAGATTCCGGCCTCGGGAGGTGCTCCAGCTGGACCATCTGTTCCTGCTTGAGGAGGAGGGGGAGTCAGGCAGAGGATGACTATCCACAGTCGAGGCAGACATAGGCGCACCCGTGCTGAGAGTAGTTCACGATAGCCTTCCCCCGATGATTCTGACGAGGAGGCGGCGTCGTCCCAGGGCGAGGTCGGAGACAGCTCAGATTCTGACTATGGAGATGGCAGTGGTGCCCCTGGACCCTCGTCCAGGAAGAGGATCAGGACCGACTCCCGCACTTGAGATGACTGATATTGATCCAGACTTTCTGCTGCTTTTCCTTTTTCTTTGCTTTGTTTAGACATTTTGTTGCTTTTCTCTTTTTTGCTTTACTTTTCTTTTTACTGGTAGTTTGAGCACATTGTACTACCTTAGGCAGGTTTTACTTTCTCAAAACTATGTACTTTTTGCAAAAAGACATGATGAAATGAAACAGCTGTTTTGTTCAAAAGGTGTTACATTTGTACATTTTATGCATCGCATTGTATCGCATCGCATTACATAACAATGTAAATGAGATTTGAACTTTTATTTGAAAATTAAGCACTTGCATTGTAATAATCAGGTAGTGAACCGACTAACGGCAAAAATAACTCGATAATCAAAACAAAGAACTCGATAAGCTAACCAAGTGCAAATACAACTCGATAAGCAAAGCAAAGACTTAAAGAATGTAAAATACAACTCGATAAGAAAATGTACAACAACTCAATAAACAAATTGCAGTAATAGGCGCGACTTCGCAAAATCAACACTAGAAGGCATTGGAAGCGGTGCCAATCAGAAATTCTCGGCATGTTCCATACATAATCAGCTCAGGGAACAAGAAGGAAGGCCATCGGCCAAAGGGAAAGGCCACCGGCCACAAGAAATGGCCATCGGCCAACATTTTTAGCCGATCGGCCAAAAGGGATGGTCGGTCGGCACTATATTTGGCCAATCGGCCAAAAATGGCTAGCACCTCCAGAATGTTGACACATGTCTTCCACTCAACACCTTATGTTCTACAAAAGCCCCAGCTTCATAGTTTTCCTCATTTCAACATTGATTTGCACAAAATGGAAGAGTTTCTTGCCCAAAATCTCACAACTTGGATTGCCAACTTGGATGGCTCGGAAAGGCTGAATTTCCGGGGTTTCGGCATAAATGCACTATTCATGCTGGATCGCACCCCGCTGCATTTTTCATTCCTCCATGCCGCGGCAAGGTTTTGGAATCCGGTAACACACATCTTTAGTTTTGGTGGTCAAGAGATGTATCCCACTTTTGAGGATTTCCAAGCTTTAATGGAATCCGAGCGCGAGGAAGAAATCTTGCCTCAACTCCGATTCGGCCACGTCCAAGCTTTAGGACGGATGTGTTGTCTCACTTTGCATGACACTTGGTCATTGATTCATGATGGAGAGTTGGACGTTTTGAGCTTGGTTTGTCGATTTTCTGATGCTGGTAACCGCGGCGACCATCACTGGCAGGGTTATCGATGACATGCGCTCTGCTTGTGCATGCAATCTCATTTCCTACTAGCCCCGGGCTTCGGCGGATTTAGCACTCGTTTGATTGAGGTTGCCGAGGGCTTAAAAGAGGGAAAAAGCTGCATCGCCATGACATTGACCGAGACATTGATGGGCTTAGATGCTTTTCATCATCGAGAGACGACTACATTTGCAGGGAGTCCACTACTATTGCAGGTAATTTTTCCCACCCCATCTCACATATATTGCTCACATCACTCGGCCCTCAGGCTCGGTTTTTCTCTCAAAACCTTCCGCTCACTTTTCCTCTCAACGTACACCTCTCTATTCTTTATTCTCTCATTTTTCATCCCTCCCCAAGTGTGGTTGATGGACAAGTTGAGAGTTGTGGACTCGTGTCTGGTATATTTAGCTCGCAGCTATTTCTCCCGATGACGTCTAGTCAATGCTCCGGATGAAGGCTGGTGGTACAGCTGGATGTGCAGTTTGTCCGCGGATCGCATTGCTTGGCGCTGCCCCTGGCTCAATTTACCGGCAATGAGCTATAGCATGACCCGTCAACCCGGGATCCAATTGATTGGCCTGACACACTACGTGTTTTACTTTCCGTTTCGATTCCGGCGCCAGTTCGGACATGATCAGACTTGCCCAAAGGAGGGGATTAAGTACCCCACTACATTTCCGGTCTGAGGTGCGCAGCTAGCTCGGTATGCCGCAACATGGAGGACAAGAGAACTTCTGGCCCCCGCTCCTACTTTCAGCTACACCCTCTCTGATGAGTGCTTAGATTGGTTCAATGAAGAGGCACAGATCGGGCCCAGCTTGGCATCAGAGGCTTCGACCAGCTCTGGGAGAGAACACAGGAACACCTGACTATGCCCCGAATTTATTTGCTTTAATCAGAACTTTTAAGTTTTCTTTATGAATGTAATGAAAAGCAACTTCAATTTTGTATTCAAGAGCAAGAGAACTCTGTGTTGAAATCAATGAAATTGAAAGTTGTGGTACTGAAAATTTTCCGTTCGGTCCAAAAATGGTCTAAGTTGTAAAAGATTAATTTGAGCAAAATCAACTTTTATTAAAACTTTTCAAAACCATTTTCGGTATGGATTAGAACTGGACACGCCTGAGATCTGTCACTGAGATGCACAACCCCAGATCCCAGCAACTGGAAAGTTGCCCCTAGTTTGAGTAACACTGCACCGGAGATCACGACCGAGCTCTTGAATGCTGAATAGATAAAGATGACCAAGGCGATCACATGGACAAAGTTGATCGGGGAAGTGTTTATGGCTGGACTTCAAGATGAAGTTGCCTACGTATCCCAAAGATGGGAATCAAGCCTTATGTAGTTCGGTTCAGGTTCACTCGTGTATTAACCCTCACCTTTTACGCTCTAACTTTTGCCTAGGTCGCCCTTTCGGGTTTTCGGCCTAGCGAGCCACTCAGGGAAAATATTTCTTCAACTTGTCCATGTTGATCGGTTGGGAGAACTCTAGGCCATCTAGGTCCATCAGAACGACAGCTCCACCCGACCAGATAGACTTGATGATGTAAGGACCAGTCCAATTAGGTCTGAACTTGCCCCTAGGGTTGTGGATGGGAGTTCGGTTGTCTTTGAGCACCAAATCTCCTTCTTTCAAATTCCTGGACTTAACTTTCTTGTTGAAAGCCTTGGCAATTCGTCATTGATAACCCTGAACATGGTACAGTGCTTTCAGCCTTCTTTCATCAAAGAGCATAAGTTTTTCGAATCTGCTTCGCTGCCAATCTGCCTCAGCTATCTGACATTCAGCTAGTACTCGCAACGACGGAACCTCAATTTCGATAGGTAGAACAGCCTCCATCCCGTAGACTAAAGAATACGGAGTTGCCCCAGTAGAAGTTCGAATTGAAGTCCGGTAGCCCCATAGAGCAAACGGCAACTTATCTGGCCAGTCTCGGTAGGTTTCCACCATCTTCTGCAGAATACGCTTGATGTTCTTGTTGGCAGCCTTAACTGCTCTGTTGGTTTGCGGCCGATATGTAGATGACTTGTGAAAAGCCACGTTGTATTTCTCCAACAAGTCGATCACCTCTTTCTTGAAGTGGGAACCATTATCCGAAATGATCTTGTTCGGGACCCCATAGCGACAGATGATGTTGTTCCTGATGAACTTTGCAATGTGCGACACCTTCAACACCGCATAAGATTGGGCCTCAACCCACTTTGTAAAGTAGTCTATCGCGACCAGAATGAACTCATGCCCATTAGACCCCTTCAGAGTGACAGCCCCGATCACATCAATCCCCCAGACTGAAAATGGCCATGGCGAAGTCATGTTGTATAGCTTCGATGGCGGAATGTTCATGCGGTTTGCATGGATCTGACATTTGTGGCATCGCCGGACAAAGCCAATACAATCCTCCTCCATGGTGGACCAGTAGTAACCCTGTCTGAGGACTTTCCGGGCTAGCATCACCCCGTTCATGTGCGCTCCGCACTCTCCTCCATGGATGGCCTCCATCAGGCGCCTCGATTCTCCAGCGTCAACACACAACTTATGCATCCTGAGATGACCCCTCTTGTACAGTTTTTCTCCTCAGACGATGAACTGAGCAACCATTCTTCTAATTGCCCTTTTGTCCTTGGCATTTGCCTCTGGTGGATACGCCCCTTTTTCCAAGAAGTTTCAGACATCGTAATACCAGGGGTTCTCATCTTGAACCTCATCTATTGTAGCAATCAGTTCGTAGGCCGGCACAAATTTCTGTTCGATGATGATCGGACGCATCCGGACTCCAAAAGGGATATCTATCATAGAAGATAGAGTTGCCAATGAATCTGCGAACCTATTATTCTCTCTTAGTAGATGAGCGAAGTTCAGCTTCTCAAACCAAGGAATTAGCAAGTCCAAGGTCTGGTGGTAGATTCTCATCTTTTTTTCTTTGACTTTCTAATCTCCTTTTGCTTGAGATACAACAAGGTTCGAGTCCCCGATGACGTCTAACCATTTTGCCCCTAGTTCCAGAGCTTCTTCTAGTCCAGCAATACACGCCTCATACTCTGCCTCATTGTTCGAGACTTTGAATCGGAGTTTGAATGCTAGAGGTATACGGGAATTGTCGGGCGCTATCAGCAACACCCCTATCCCATACCCGTACTGGTTTGACGCTCTGTCAAAGTACATCGTCCAAAACTCTTCTTCAACATGCAGAATGGCCTCGTCTGGGAATAGGTACTGAACTGCTTCATCCCCTTCAACTGGGTGATCGGCTAGGAACTCCGCTACCGCTCCCCCCTTTACTGACTTGCGCGTCACATATTTCAGATCAAATTCGGAAAGCAGAAGCAACCAATGAGCTAGCCTACCCATAAGTGCCGGTTTCTCAGAGAGATATTTGATGTGATCTAATCTTGAAACCAACATTACAGAGTGAGCTAACAGGTAGTGCCGCAGCTTCCTGGTAGCCCATACCAAGGCTAAGCAAGCCTTTTCCAGCGAAGTGTAATGGGTCTCGTAATCCAGCATCTTCTTGCTCAGGTAGTAGATAGCTCTCTCCACCTTGTCCTCAGACTCCTGTGCAAGCATGCAGCCCATTGTAGTTTCAGTTACAGAAAGGTACAAAATCAATGGTTTCCCCGGCTCAGGCGGTGACAACACGGGTGGGTTCTGTAAGTATTGCTTGATCTGTTCAAAAGCAGCTTGGCATCGGCCATCCCATTGGAATTTCTTTCCTTTCTTCAGGAGACCAAGGAGTGGTTCACAAGTCAAGGTTAATTTAGCAATAAACCGCCTTATGAATTGCACTTTACCCAGAAAGTCTCGCATCTCCTTTTCAGTTCCCGGTGGTGGCATTTCTAAGATGGCCTTGATTTTGGAAGGGTCGACTTCGATACCTCTCTGTGTAATCAAGAACCCAGCATTTTCCCTGCTGTAGCACCAAACGTACACTTCTGAGGATTCAGCTGCAACCAAATTTCTCTGATCCTTTGGAAGAACTTTTGCAAGGCGGTGTAGTGGCCCTCTCTTTCTTTGGACTTGACAATCATGTCGTCTACGTACACCTCAACCTCTTTGTGGATCATGTCGTGAAATGTTGTGGTTGCTACCCGTTGATATGTAGCTCCAGCATTCTTCAGCCCAAACGGCATCACGCTATAACAATAGGTCCCCCACGGGGTGGTAAAAGCAGTCTTCTCCCGGTCTTCGGGTGCCATTACAATCTGGTTGTAGCCTGAAAAGCCATCCATGAATGAGAGCAATGCATGCCCCGCTGTGAAGTCCACTAACTCATTGATATGTGGCAGAGGAAAGTCATCCTTCGGACTGGCTTTGTTCAAATCTCTGAAATCCACACATACCCAGATTCTACTATCCTTCTTTGGCACTAGAACGATGTTGGCCAACCAAGTTGGGTATTCAGATACCAGCAGGAACCTTGTGTCAATTTGCTTGGTGACCTCTTATTTGATCTTGATAGCCTAGTCCGGGCAGATCCTTCTGAGTTTCTGTTTGACAGGTTGGGCCTCTGGGTCGAGAGGGATCCGGTGCTGTACAATCTCAGGATCGATTCCAGGCATGTCTTCGTAGGACCACGCGAAAACATCTTTGAAATCTTTTAATAAAGCGACTAAGCGCTCACGCTCCTCCGAAGACAATGTGGACCCGATCTGGACCAGCTGCGGGTCCTTCTCAGTACCAACATTAATTTGGATGATTTCATCAACCAGCAGTTTTACAAACCTCTCCTGCTCTTGTTCTAGCAAATATTTCAAAACCGGAGGAATTTCTTCCTCGTCGTTTTCATCGAAATTTTGAAAGTTTGAATTAATGCAATAAATCAAAGCCACAGAAAAATACTCAAAAGCCACAGCCACTTCATTCTCATTAGTCACTTCCAAGTCGCCTGATTCCTCTGTTATAACAGACTCAAAGGAAAAAGAAAAAGACGACCTAAACAGGACTGCGGCATCCGGGTTGTCACCCCCAGGAATACCGGACTCAGACGAGCTAGAACCTGATTTCGATTCACAAGACTCAGATTCCGGCTCACTACCGGACCCGGTGTTGCTCGATAAGAAGCCTTCCTCGTACTGCCAGACAAGGGAAGGTGCAATGGATGCATCCAAAATGTTTGCAGATGGGCTCGCAGCTGCTTCATTCCCAATCATGGACACTGAGAGATCATCCCCTAAGCACTCATGTACGATCGGAGGATTTGATAGTAGACAAGCCAGTGCTACCCCCATTTCAATCTCGGTGCTCTCGGAATCCACTTCCTTACACTGCTCAACTTCAGCTGATGGGTCTGTCTGCTCCTCGGCAACATCATCCCCGGTCAACTGTAAGTCAAAGAAAATCTCGAAACCCGGCAGGCGCCTCTTCTCGGCGTTCAGCCATGGCTCTGGGAAGCCGCAAAATGGAAAGTCTTCCCCCTCCCAGACGAAGCGTCTGTTTAGGGTGCCCTGAATAGGCCGATGCATCAAATCAAAATGCCTCCCGGTCTGTTTGGCCATGGCTCTCCCGGCCATTTCTTTGCCTTTCCTCACTCAGTCCTCTTTGGTAGGTAGATAGCCTAAGCCAAAGGTATGTGGGTTGTGCGGCACTTCGGCCGATACTGCGATGCCTTTCCGGCCACTCTTTCCTAATCCCATCCCAGGGATATGTTGGAGCTTGTTCATGAAGTACACTGACTGCGCGCTGACATATAACCCCTCATCAACAGCCAAAATGTTCTGTACGACCTGGGCCTCAGCTAGGGTAAATCCTGATAGGAACACATCCTCCGAGCCATGCTCGATTTCCAAAATCGGTGTAGACACTTCTGGCGGCGGATGGATTGACGAATTCCCAAAAACAATAGCCACCCCCTTCCCGTGGGGGTATTTCAACATCTGATGCAGGGTAGAAAAGACTGCCTTCACCTGGTGCAGCCACGGCTGCCCCAAGAGTAAGTTGAAAGTTGCGGGAACGTCCAAGACATGAAAGTCAATCTCCTGCTGTCCTGGACCAACCTGAGTTTGAATCTGCACGATCCCCATCACCTCTCTGCTTGTATTGTCATACGCCCGTATTACTTGGACAGTTGGCACAAAGTCTGTGGGCTTCAACCCGATTGCATATCCCGTCCTCGACGGGCACACGTTAATAGTGGATCCTGTGTCGACAAGAACTACCGGTACCCACTTGTCTTTACACTCCACAAAGATGTAGAGCGGTTTGTTATGATTCACACCCTCAGGTGGTAGTTCCTTGTCGAAAAAGGTCAACATCGGGGAAGCCCCTCCCGGAAAAATCAATCCCACCAACTGTTAGGCGTGGTGTCTATAGAGAGTTTGGCCTTGTCCATTGCTGATAGGATAGCTTGTCTATGGACACGTGAAGCCATAAACAGTCCCCAGATGGAGATGTCTGCTTGTATCTTTTTCAGCTGCTTTAGCACGACCTCTTCTTCAAGTAGCTTCTTTTTCTGCTTCTCCGACTCCTTGTCCTTCCCAGACGCCTCTGGTTGATCTAGGTGCGGGGGCTTGAAATACTGCCCACTCCTAGTCATGTGATCAACTTCGCCAATGTACCAGGTATCATCCGGCTGGTTACTCCCCTAGTCTTCATCGGTGTGGGCAAGACATAGGTCGTCATCTTCCCACCACATACCGTCGGCCATCGACAGGCAGTTATCTGGTTCCGTTATAACCATTCATGTGCCCGCAACGCCTTCTGTTCCCGTGCTCGCAACACGCTCTGCTCCTGTGCACATAGCACGTTCTGTCCCTGCAGGGGCCTTGGCCTTTCTGGCCCTCTCAGAATCCTCGATCCTTTCCCGCTCAAATTATTTTAGCGCAGCTTGCTGTTCCACATCTCCTATATTCAAATTGCCCGGATCCTGAGCGAAATTCTTAACACCGGCGCTCTTCGATGATGTATTCTGTTCTTCGGCCCTTCCGGCCACAGTTGATGTCCCTGTCCCCAACGGACCCTGTTCTAGTTGAGGTTGTTCAACAACATTTGGTTGGTCGTCAAGCCACCCAGTAGACTTTGCTGACCTATCTAAATCAAACCAATTGACAGTCACGTCTCCTGAATCTTGTTCGTTGTAGAATTGAAGGTTCGAGAAGTCCTCCTCCAGATCTGCTAGATCATCTAGCCCCTGATTAGGTCCATCCTCCCGGACTACACAAATCCCTGCTCCCATTAGCAATTCCACATTCGGCCTAGCCTGGCCTGCTGATGTAATGTAACCGCTTGGGTTGTACATGAAACTTACAGACCTCTCAGGCTCTGTATCATCAATCTCATCTGCCCCCGTAGTCAACCCAATTCCATCTTCGATAGCCACCACCACCGTTTTAGGTTGGGTTTAGGAGATGTCCAACATGCACAAGTCAGTGATTTCAGGAATGAACACCTCCGGCTTGGGTAGGTGAGAAGGGCTGATATATATTCTAGGGTCGTATGACACAACCCCAGTTTGGATTAGATTGACGCGTTTGGGAGGTGGAGCTTGGTTATGTGGTGGGAGAGGGTTGGTTGTGACATTCGGTTTCTCCAGAGGCACGATCACCCTGTTGTCAATGAGGTCCTGAATCTTGTGATGCAATCTAAAGCAGTAGTCGGTGTTATGACCATGCTGTTGGTGAAACGCGCAGTACTTCGCCGGGTTATGGGAGGAGGGAAGTTTTTCTGGCAATGGTCGCGGCTCTAGGGGCTTCAAGTGCCCTTTCTTGATCAAAACCCCCAAAGCCTTGGACAAAGACATGTATAGCAGGGTGAGTGGGTTCCTGGTTGTTTGCGAGCTACTTCCGGACGCACCGGTAAATGGGGTAGCTGTAAGGGTTCTTAGGGTGGTGGTGGTGATCATTCCCACATCTGAAGCTCTGGCAGCTGCAGCACTGCTTGTGCCTGCATTCGTACTGTGATTGAATGTCCTCTTGGGCTGTTCTCTCTCATTATCAATGAGGCCTTGTTTCATAGCGTCTTCGATCTGCACCCCTATCTCATGTAAATCTGCAAAGGTAGGGAGGGGGAGAACGATTATCTTCTGTATAAGCTTGGGTTGGAGGTTGCGCACAACCATCCGAATCTGATCTTTGTCAACAGGCTGATGGTCATCATCGAGGCCTTAGCTCCGCATCACAAAATCGGAAAAGCTCTCCTTTGGCTCTTGCCTAGTTGTCTCAATGTCATGAGTTGTGACCTCGATCTGCGTATTGTAGGAGTATTGAGCTATGAAGGCCTCGGCCATCTCCTCCCAGTTTCTCTTGACGGAATCTTCCAGTTTTGCATACCAGATGGCCGCTACACCCGACAAAGTCCGGCCAAACAAAGAAAGCTTCTGCAATCTGGACAGGCCCATCGGCCTCAATATATCTGAAAACAAACGTAAATGCACCGGGTCCCCAGACCCGTCAAAGCGGTCGATGTGCGGCATTTTAAACCGATCTGGCAGCGTCACGACGGAGTCGGTGTACCCATCCTCAATATCTGGAATGGACTTCACACCCTGAGATTTCTTGAATAGCTTTTCAAGCTTGCTCACTTTCAACGCTATGGGGTCCACCTCAAACTCAAAGGGAGGATCCGGTAGGTTGGTAGGTGTTTTGGATAGCTGGGGTAGGATCGGGGATGGAGCCGGCCTTGTCGAAATGTCCGTATCTCATTGGACATTTAGTGTCTCCCCGGGTATTGGAACTCCTGGTAGGGAAGGAACTTGGTGTGAAGTAGATGCTCCGATTTGCTGCTGTAACCTGACGATTAACTCTGCCTGTTGGGTCATGACCTTGGCCTGTTGTTTGGCAAATTCTGCTTGATGGGCAGCGTCCTACTGCATAGTTCTCATACTTTCCTGGAGCTGACGCATCATCTCCTCTATCCCTGCCATGTTATGCTGATCTAGCTGAATAACTGGTATATCTATCCCTGTAGTAGAAATTAAGACCTCAGCCTGACTGTCCACTGATGGGGTAAACCACTGATCTGGCGATCGCTGCAACGATACACTGTGTCCCCTTGACCTCCGTCTGGTAACCAGGGGTAAAGAAAGGAACACTGCTTGTCCGTCTATCAAATCTCTAGATCGATTAAGTCTGCAACCTCTGACCTAGAGTGCTCGGGGGATATCTGCCTGGTCAGAATCAATGGTGCTAAACTGCCTTGCAAAAAGATAAATAAAGCATAATAAGGAAATAATGAACAGAAAAATGGACAGCACAACAGCTTAAATAAAGACAACACACAGTTGGCAAATATAAACTGAATGAACCTTTCTCAACCACTGATCACTGTTCCCAAATTACTGTTCCCAAATCTAAATCTGATACCTGCAGATATAACTGATTCTCAAAACACTGATGCCTGCAGGCCTGATACTCAGACTTGCAAACTGATACGTGCATTCCCTGTAGAGGCCAACTCTAAAAGCACATAACAAGCAAGTGAGAGCCAAAAACACCCCTATGTTGGGGTAGGGTTTCCCTGTCCTATTTTGTTAGGAGCTAGGGTTTCACTACGCACGCAGTGGTTTCAAACAACCTACAATCGGGTAAGCAACCTGTCCTAGTTTGGAATGGTCACTATGGATTCCAATATGCACTAGGTCGAATGGTCAAAAAGGGTACCCCGGTAAAAATCGAGGTTTGTGTTCCCGTCGTGGCAGAGCCCGCAACCGGTCAGCCTTATGGCACGCTTCTCAAAGTAAGCCTCTGGCAAACCATTGCATTGTATGAGGGGCACCTGAGCGTGCTAAATAGTTCGGACCCGCGATTTCTTTAATCTAGACTCACGAGTACAATGTGAAACATCGATGAGAGTCTAGATCGGGCAACTTTTGTAGAAAATTCATTTTATTTCATAATTCTTTGCCAGATATAGACTACATCATCGGATCTTAGAGTCGCCACCTAATATTTTTGGGAAATTATGACACCTGTGACTTGTGCTAAGGCCACTATTCATCATAACCAAAGTTGTCTCGGTTTGAAACCATAGGTAAAAGGAGGGGTCATTAATTGAGCACTCCCTGCTCACTCGATCAGAGATCAGCCTCTACTAAGTCATGATATGAATTTTATTTGCTTTATATGTTCATATTCTGATTTATGTAATATATCTTAAAATTTACTATGTGTAGCAAACAAGTATAGATTTTGTCATTTATTTTGGAACAATTCGATTTCATGTATTTTTGAAAGAATTTGGAACAATTCAACAAAAATTGAGTTCACGGCATGAAAATTCATTTTATTCCAAACTAAACAACACAACCTCCATCCACTGGCATTCATAGAGATATATCAAATAAGCAAATAACCACATCATAGGATGCTAAACATAATAAGATAAACACACACAAGCGGGATGCTAAAGCATAATAACTAACGTATTTACCGACGGCCCGCGAACAACTATAAAACAAAGCTAAGACAATATGCATGATCTTATATACAAAATCTTAATTCAATTCATTTACGATATGCAACTTGTGATTTGGTTTCTAAAATATGACATGTGATTCATCTCAAGAACATGAGGTAGCACATATAATCACATAATAATTGATTAAACACACAAATGCAAATTTAACAAAATCAAGGTGCATGAAACATAGATGCAAAACATGTATATGATGAGAAACAAAATATAATGCATATTTAAAAATACGATAAGTAAGTAAAAGAATGGGATAAAGAGAAACGGGGCAAGGAATTATTACAATACTTGAATAATTACATATTCGAAAGAGGAGGAAGAAAATATTACAATAAAATATAACCTCACAAATCTCTCAAATTACAATAAAAACAGCAAATATGCATGCCTTGGGGATCGTCGAAAATTGTTTTGCTCCACGTCGGAAGACTGCTTTGTTCTGTCTAGAAGGAGTTGGTTGGCCGGCCAAAAAGTGAACTGGCCGGCCAATTAATCCTTGCAAAACTCGATTTTTTTTTTTTTTCCTTTGCAACGCTGAAATAGAACAAGTAGAGAATATGTAGGTGGCTTAACTAATCACTTCAAGTTAGATTATAACAGGTTTATAATATGAAATGAAATCAAAGCAAGAAGAGCAATATAAGAAGAAAATACAAGAAAATGAAAAAAAAAAAAAAAAAGTTTGAAAATTCACCTTCCAAAGAAAGGATGAACTCCTTGATTTCCAAACTTCCTTTTGGTCACCTTTAAGTTTAGGAAGTGTGTTCTTAATTCTCAAGATGGTATACTAGTGTATAGGGACAATGGAGGTGTATACAAACAACTTCTCTTTTTTTGGCAACAACTCTCTCTTACTTACAGTTTTCTCTCATTTTTCCTCTCTAACCTCTACTTCTACATTCTGATGCTCTTCTTATAAACAAGGATGGAAGACTTAATGGAGAAGATGGTGGGAGACAAGGTGGAAGACAAAGGATGATGGAATGACAAGGATAAAGGACTTGACCCTTGCATTGGATACTTCGGGGTGGTACTTTCGGGCATGCTGCTTTATTGGCTTAGAGTTGGGAAAAGTGTCAAGGTGATGGGTGACAAGAGATGGGTCAAGGCTAGGCATCTCATCATATGTCTAAGCAAAGACCTCACTGTACCGCTTTAGTAGTGTTATTGTATCGCTGATAAACACAAGCTTGCTCTGCCTTGGTAAGTCGCTGAGGTTTACCTCAGCAAGTACTTCCTATTGCCGTTTGGACCTGTCTTACGTGCACTCAGGGCGGGTTCAGGAGTCTCCACCAACCCTTCTTGGGACCCGTCACCATCACACTTATTTGTCTCGAGACCATCCTCCCAGGTTATAAAGTTTGGTGTCATAGGTAGTAAACTGTCTTGCCACCCTCGCACACCTTAACATTTTTTGGCGAGGGACTTGTGGACTTGATACTCCTCTTTTGCCCACTACTTTCTAGACCAAGCTCCACATCTCGAATGTCTTCCCACTTTGGCAACTTTACCCCTGCAAGTTTGTCAGTCCTTGGGGTTTCATCTGTTGACAATTCAGTAAAGAAGACTGCATCAGAATAGTGTGCCTCCTCTACTCCAAATGGCTTTTCAGACGCATTTATGGTCAGTGTTCGCTTTTCCAATTTTCCCTTCACACATTGGTGATAACTTGACAGGATAGCCACATATCGGCGCATTCAAGCTCTACCAAGTATCATGTGGTAATTTGTGTTTGCTTCAATCATATGGAACTTAGTTGTGGAGCAGATCTCGCCAACTGCTAAGTTCACTACAACATGGCCCTTTAGTAACTTTTTTCTTACCACCAAAGCTCATCACAGTAATGGGTTGGCAAACCATCCTAGACTCTGGGATACTAGCCTTTCACAAAGGTGTCGGCAGTGATGATATTTATGGATGCCCCGCCATCAAGGAAAGCACGCTTGAACTCTACATCATAGATATAAGCTGTGACAAAAAGAGGACGGTTATGGGGAAATGGGTATGCTCTGTCTGCTTTTGAAAAAGTAAAAGCCCCATAGTCTTCATGGATATGCTGAGGCACATACTCTTTAGCATCAGCAACTTCAATGTGATGCATTTTAGAGATGTTAATAAGGACCTTTGTTGCTTCCAACTTGGGGGCTGGCTTAGCCCCAGCTGGTCAAAGAAGGTACAAAACTTGACAGATTTTTGTTAGGCCTGAGCATGAGTATCCTCAGCGAGTTTTGCCTTTGCAGGTACTATTTTAGGGAGCCGGCCTATTGCGATTTCTTCTAACTTATCATAGTAGGACGCCATGTGCACTTGATCGCGCACAGGCCCAAGATACCCAATCATGTGTACATTCTTCCCATTCTCCTTGTGGTTAGGATAAGGGTCTTTTCTTATATCATGGTTACCAGCATCTTTGAACTTTAACTCATTCGCAGCAACTTTCTTCTTAAAGATACTTTTTAAAGTCCAACAGTCCCTAGTAGAGTGTCTAGTGGCTCTGTGATGGACAAAATAATCCAGGCTTTCTTTGTCTTTCTTGGTTAGGGGAACATCAACCGGAGGTAAAGTAAGTTCAACATCGGCTACCCATTCTTTAACCAACACTTTAACATTCTTAAGGCTACAAGGATATGGGTTTCTGTCCTCATAACTCTTTCTTTTCTTGGAGGAGGACATCTTTCCTGGCGTGTGACTCCCTCTTACAGAGGTTACCACAACAACTCTATTACTACGGAAGTAACGATGATTGTCGCGAGATCTATGCAAAGGACCCGTGGTACTGAGGCTCATGGCTTCCTCAATTAGGGCTAAAAGGTAGGCAAATTATGGTTCACCAAGAAGATTTTGTAGTCGCGTATGGCACCCTCCACACATATGCTAACTATGTGGGCCTCATCCATTAGTTCATGACAGTCAATGGCCTTATCCTGGAATCGTTTGACATATTCCAATATATCTTCAACTTCTTTCTAGACATCTCGCCCAAGTGTGAGGTTCGTGACTTTCTCTTGGACTTGGAAGAACTTTGTGTGAAACTTGTTTACCACCTCCTCCCAACTCTTGATCGAATTGGGAGCCAAGTTCACATACCAGTTGTACGCCCTTTCAATAAGTGATTTAGAGAACTCTCGAAGGCGCAGAGAGTGGTCACTACCATGGACACCAAGAGTTTCAATGAACTTCACCACATGTTCTCTGGCATTACCTTGCTTCCCATCAAACTTTACAAACATGGGTACTACATACCTAGTTGGGTATGGCATGACCAATATCTCTTGAGTGTATGGGGCCTTCACATCCAGATTAGGGAGAGATGGTAGTTGTTTCTTGCTACGCTCTTGCTCGATCATAGCTTGTACGTCGACTAACAAAAATTGTGCCTGTAGATGGAGATAAAATCAAAAAACCTTTTACAACCCTTGCTAAGCATAGCAAACATTGAGATGCCACCGCCACACTCTCAAAAAGCCTTGAAAAAGTTCCTAGGCAAAGTATCATACCTCAGGAGGTTCATTCCAGCCCTTGCTGAGAAAACCTTTTCCTTTGGAACTTTGCATGTGTTTATCAGCGATAGAATGACTTTAACAGCTAAGGCAGAATTGATAACACTACTAAAGCGATACAGTGACGTCTTTGCTTGGACATATGACGAGATGCCTGGCCTTGACCCATCTCTTGTCACCATCACCTTGACACTTGTCCCGAGTCCAAGCCAATAAAGAAGCCTGCCTGAAAGTACCACCCCGATCTTGAGGCAAAGATTAAGGAAGAGGTAGAAAAGTTGCAGAGGGCCAAGTTCATTGAGCCTATATAGTACCCGTCTTGGGTAGCAAACATTGTTCTTGTAAAGAAGAAGAACGACTAGATCAGGGTTAGCGTAGACTTTCGCGACCTGAACAAGGCCTAACCGAAAGATGAGTTTCCATTGCCCCATGTTGACACACTTGTCGACTCTACTGCAGGCCATCAGATGTTCTCCTTCATAGAAGGGATCCATGGTTATACCTAGATAAAAATGGCACCAGAAGATGTAGAAAAGACAGGTTCTAGAATGGCCTTGGGAAATTTTTTCTATACAGTGATGCCCTTCAATTTGAAAAACGTGGGGCAACCTCTAGCATAGCTTGTACGCTCTTGCTTGAGCAATGGTAAACCTTACTACTGCACTTGCCCTCTCAGGTAGATGGAGATAAAATCAAGTCAATCATCAGCCTAATTCTCAAGAAGTTTCTAAGCAAAATTAACACAAGTAGATGACGGGTTCAGAACTGACCCTATCAATGCCAAGTGTGTAAAGGAATATTTTCCTTAATTTCTTTTGTGTAGAAAAGAGTTGTAAGTTTCTCTTGTTAATATTTTCAAAGCAAAGTGTAAAAAAAGTGTCATACACTTGGTGAACTTGTTACTCTTGTAAATACTTAGTTACAGTGAAATTATGTTCATGGCAAAAGTACTAATTGTCTTGAGAAGTTATGTAAAGACAATGAAAGGAAGTTAATGAAGTGAAATTCAACTACTCAATATCTTTACTACTTATAGAAATCAAGGTTTCCCAAAGCATGATTACAATGTTCAAAGGAAAAGAGAAGAAAGAAAAAGATAGCAAGAGTGCCAAAAAAACAAAAACATAACAAGATCACAATACATCAAATTAAACCCTTCATCAGGGAGTCCATCAAAGTCACATCCTGAGGCAACTGAGCAACAAGAGCGGAGTCTTTTTCCTTGAACTGAGCCAGGTTCTAATGGTGCTGCTCTAAAGCACCCTCACAGTCTCTGATGATCTCTTCCAAGGAGTCAATCATAGCCACATTATTTGCGTGCTCGAGAAAACCATCAACTGCTTGGAACCTAGCGCTCATCCATGATAAGTCCAAAACATTTCTTTCAAAACCACTAAGATTTCCCTCAGCACTCTCTACAAACTTGCCGAAAGTTGTCAAAACCTTTTTCGTGGCGAGGTCGCGTATGACATTGGCAAAAGACTCCAACAGCATTGTCTGCACCATCAGGCCTGGAACATTGAAAGTAGTAAAGGTGCTAAGGTGCAACGCTTGGATGCGGACAAGGATGGGAATTGCTTCAGCGGAGACTCAACAGCTCGAAAAAGAAACTTTCGTTGAAGGTTGTGAACACTCTCCCATACCACCACCAGATTGGATTACGGAAGGGAGACTTGCAGAGTGACCAAAAGTCTGAGGGCGACATACCTCCCTTGAATATGACTACCCAGTAGCGTTGGAGTGAGTAGATGCTGAGAGGTGGCTAGGTGAACTAATCTCACAGGATAGGCCAAAATAGCCCGCATCGCCTTGCCACTTCAAAAAAAGATCATCCATGTGGTAGTCTCCAGCATTCAAATCTGGCACAGTGGTGGTGTCCATCCCGGTATAAAAGTCTTGTGATTCCCCAAGATTGGCTGGCACCTTAGGAAAGTGAGTGGCGTACAGATCAGCAAGCTGTTCAGACGTTGCTAAGGCAACTGGATCAGAAATACCAATGACAGTAGTAGCACCGGGAGTGGCCAAGTTGGCAGTTGCCTCTACAAGTTGGGTCAAATTTGGGAGGCCCACACAAGGAGTAGCCGCTATATCTTTACCCCCCTCAGCAACTGGGATACTAGAAATTATGGTTTGCTAAACTAGAGGAGACTTAGTGGAATGAGAAGAATTCCCAGATCCGACTTCCATTGGGGGTGGCTCAACTTCAAGTGGCTCTCTTACTCCACTTTCTTCTCTCAGAGTTTCAAGAATGAAATCCTCCCACCAACAAAAGAATGTTCAGAATGAATAGGATCAACATGGTTTGGAGCCTCAACACCCTTAACAATCATATCACCCTCTATAACTTCCACAGTTTTCAACAGGAGGGATATCATCACCTTCTTCCATATCTCCATCCTCAGCAACTGGCTCAACCTTAACCACTAGCTCAGCCTCAGAAATTGGCTCAGCCTCAACAACTGGTTTAGCCTTAGCAGTTGGTTCTTCCTCAACATCTGGGAGTATCATTCTATGGGTTCTAAGTTTGGTAACCCTTGAAGCGATAGGAATGTTGTGATCATCATCTGAATCTGAGGAGAGCCCAATAATAGTTGAAGGACCTTCGAGGCCCGAAGGCTATATGGCCGAAACAGTGCCATGCTCTGACACCAGTAGGCCCTGAAAAGAAGAAGACAATGTGGCTATTAGAGTAAAGATAAAAAGCTTAAGGAAATATAGAAGAATGCAGAATATGTTCTAAGAGTTGGTACCTTTCGAAGCCTTTTCCTAGTTAGTGAGGCACGAGCCTCAGCAACTAATGCCACTGCCTGCTAGACTGTCGTTAGCCAAGAGCGAATCATGCACACCGTTGTACCGATAGGGGGGAGAGAGACTTGCAGAGGTTGCACAGACACCGCCCCAGATGAATGAGGATTCTCTGAGGTAGGCAAAGACAGAAGCTTGAAACAGCAAAACAGGCTGGTCTGTTTCCCGTGACCGAAAAGGAGACGAAGAGATAAGTCAGGTTGTCGAATAGGTTCCACTGCAGGGAATTGAGGTTTCGATGCCAAAATAGTCTGTTGTTGGGGGTGAAGGCACCTTCTATCCCAAGTGAAGACAACTCCATGAGACCCAAACGCTCCACAAGCAAGGCAGTGTAATCGTGAGCGAACCATTGGAAACTCTAATTGAAGTCTGTTTGGAGTGGAGGAGCATGTGGGATACCTTGGTCCATGCCAAATTGCCTAAGGACATTGTCTAGTCGATAGACGACACTAGACATACCCTCTTCATTCCATACTAGCAAGTATCCAGGACGGATTATAGCGGCCACAAGGAGAGAGTTGGCTTGGATATTGTCAAGAGAAAAGTTGACATGACGAGCCTTCGAGAAGTAGAAAGGGACAATAGAAATGCCTGCAAAAGTCTGGATGAAAGGGCGGAATACACAGTCCTCCACACGATCAATACAATCCACAAAGGGCCTATTAGTGCCAACACCAGACTGCCTGGAGATGTGAGGGAGGGAGTTGCGTACTTGCCTTGTAATGGGTTATCCCTCCACATCTAAGATAGGGTGACCCTCTGTATCGAGAACTCTTTCAGTAAATAATGGCCCATACTCCTTAGGAGCAGGACCCATAGCAGGGAACCGCTCATAAAAGAAGGTGGTCGGGGAATTGGGTGTGCACAAAGCTCCATACGTCCTATCGGCTGGTAGACCTCTCCATGTCTGAGTGAATGAGATCGAGACGAAAATACTAATTTCCAAAGAAGAGGGGAGCCAAGGGAATCTGATTGCCGCTACAGAGTTTGATGACAAGAGGGAACACCAACGGGGTTGATGCTCTCGGTGGGGTTGTGTAGACCTGACTTTCTTCGCGCGCCCCCCTTTTGGAGATGGCGCGAATTGGTCTTATTACAGTTCGGACTCTTGTCGCGGTTCTGAATCTAATCTCACAAAGTACAATGTAAGACTGATAAACACCAAAGAGTCCAATCCGGCAAATCATTTTGGAAAATCATTTTTGAACAAAAAAGCGCCAAACATGGACTGCTTTGCCAGATTACAGAGTCGCCACCTAAATATTTTGTTTTGGGAAATTTAGGAAACCCTAACTCGTGCCTAAGGCCACGTGTCCGTCATCACCAAAGTTGCCTCGGCTCGGGAACTTGGGTACGAGAGGGGAAGGTCCTGAAATGAGCACCCCCGCTCGCCCGATCAAAGATCGGCCTCTACTAAGCATGATATGTTGTTTGATAAACACATGTGTTCTTATTCCAGTTATTATCTAACTTACTATGTGATGCGCACAACATACAAGTATAGACTCAATCACGAGAATTGGAACAAAACAACTTATGTTTGTTTGTGAAAATGGTTTGAAAGTGCTACTCGCAAGTAGGGTAAAGCGCGGATTTGCCACCCTCAAGTGGGCTTAAAAACATGATTTTGCCACTTCAAGTGGGCTTAAAACTCACAATCATCGTGTTGTTCCAATTCAGGCAATCAAGCTTCCATCTACAAGCATTCAAACAGTTAAGCACTTAAGCAAATAGCCTCATGGCAAGCATGCTGTCATGGTAACACTCACACTCATGCAAGTATGCTAAAGCGTAAACACTTACAGTATACTCCGAGCCAAAACAAAAGCTTGTTAGAAATCATGCATGATCCTTACTATGTTAAAATGCCTAATACAACACATGCAAAATGCAACTAAATAGGCTCGACTATCTAAGATGGCATATGAATGCGACAATTTGATACACATGTTCAAATAGGTATTGAAATACGATGCAGTTTGAATGATGCGCCGAGCCCGGTGCATGCAAGAAAAATGAATGATGCAAACATACAAAGCATAAGGTATGCTACTTGAAATATGCCCTAAACTAACCATCAAAAGCTGATAAGTAAAAGAGAGAAAGAAGTGGGGTTGGAAGACATGCACACACACAGGCACGCTTATTACAGCATTGTGCCCTCGCAACGGAGGGTCCGAATGAATAAGCTAAGCTAAGCTAATTAACTAATCTAATTAGACTAATTATTAAACAATCAAACGAATAACTAGCAAACTACTTACTAATTATTACAACAATTAACTAATTAACAAATTAATTAATTAAATCACAAATTCAAGCTAATTAATAAATAAAGCTTTAAACTAAGCTGCCCCAGCTCTGTTTGAAGATGTTGAACATGCATGCACGCATTCGGTTTCTCGCCCCGAAAAGCCTTCCGGTTTGCTCTTTAGAGGCTCTGTTTACAGGGTGTCTTCAAGAACTCGTTGTTGAAACTTACCAAACCAATGCTGGGGAGTGCACCAGTGGCTTGCCGGCCATGAGGAGTTGCTGCTGGCCATCTGCCGGCCAAGAGTGAGCCTCTGCCGGCCAAGAATGCAAGGGTGCCGGCCATCAGTGTGGCACTGCCGGCCATTGGTGTGCTGTGACACCAAACTGCAACAGAGCACAAAACAAAGGAAAGGGAAGGTCTTCCTAGGGCATGTATGTACTGTGTCACTCCTTATCATTTCAAAACATCAAGGGAGAGGCACTATTGGATCCAAAACCATCAATCAAGCATTCACAATGCATGATCTCCAAAGATCCAACTTACACATTTCAATAATGCAAGACAAACAAGACTCTAGGACCATTGCCTTATCATGGAAGATCAAAGGCAATGGAGACAAAGGGAATTGGCTCATTTTCATCACTTTAAGTATGAAATGGACCAATTCACCTTGTGTTCAATATAACGTCCGATTGAACACAATGCAATGCAAACAAAACATGTTTATCTTAGCGCATTTTACTTGCTTTGATTCTTGTTTACACATTTTACATTACCAATTAGTCCTTTAACCGGTTAAGTCCAATGTGAAAAGTCCTCTAATTGGAAAGATGGTCTTAGCCACAAGCACCTTAAGCATGAAAGAAGCCTCATGCTGTTAGTTAGTAGAAACCCTCAAGAGAAGGTTAAAACCATTAGGCATGAGAGCCACAATTCCATGCCTAAGCCAACAAGGGGCTTAAGATCACTTTCAAGGCAAATGAAAGATTGAAACCATGGAGTGTAATGACATACATTTCAACACTGAAATAACATGCTAAGTAACTTAAAACCATGCAAACAACCCATGTGATGCATGTTTAAAGGCTTAAGCATCAAAGCTAGTGAAGAGCTTTACACTAGAACCATGCAATATAATGCTCAAATGATCAAACCAGGTCTGGACAGAGCTACATCATGCCAAAACAGTGGCCTAAACATGCTGGAATTGAAGCACAAAAGGCAAGAAAAGCATGCTCACTTATTGGCTCGCAAACAAGGCATCAAAGCACAACTCTCAAAAGCAATGAAAGAGTGATATATGTGAGAATGTGACAGAGGTATATGCTCTGAAATTACATGCTAAATAATGCTATGGCATGCAAACAACACAAGCAAAGCATGTTGGGGGCCTCAAAGCAATGGACTAGTGAAAGCATTTGCACTATAGGTATACAATACAAGGCTCATAAGGGACAAATAGTCCAAAACAGTCCTAAAACAACTTAAATGAAGTTCTAAAACATGCTTGAAGTAGGCTAGAAAGAGCTAGAATGAGAGGCTAACACATAGCACAAACTAGGCCCTTAAGCACAATTGCACAACAAGCGTACAAAGCAAGACTCAAAGGACCAAACCAGCCCAAAATAGTCCTAAAACATGCCAAATCAGAAGCAAAAATATGCTGGAAATAAGCTAAGATAAGCTAGAAAAACATGGTACTTTGTAATGCTAACAAGGCATGGCATAGAGAGACAAGGAGAGGAGGCTATCCCCTCCCATTTTGGGCCTCAAAACAAGATTTTCACCACTAAAATTCCTCTAGAATTCAGTGGTTTCAAGGCCAAAAAACGATTGTCTGAAAAGCTTGAAAGATAGTTCAAAAGGCTTTATAAGCCAAGGAGCAAAATGGAGGAAGCACCCCCTAACCAAACAAGGCTTAAACCACCATTTTAGAACCTCAAAATCAGAGTTTTTTACAGTTGAAAACCAGCCTTGAAATGGTGGAAAAAGATGGCCAAGCAAGTATTTAAAACAAGCTTAAAGGGAGGGAGTTATACCTCTTGAAGCCAAGCACACTTTAGGCCATAAAACCAAGTCAAAACCACCTTAAGGAGCTCCAAGAAAATCTTCTAGCAACCTCAACCCAAGGATCAACAACTTTGACTGAGGATTTAAAGGCAAAGGAGAAGTGTATCTACACTTATAAGCTCTTATGCACAAAGGTTCTTGAGAGGGAGAAATGTAGAAAGAGAGGTGTACAGAGAAAGGCTCCCAAAATGTTACTCCCAAAATGTTCTCACCCTTGAATATATGAGATATGGCTTCAATATATAGTAATATAAGAGCCTTAGGTCGAAAATATCTCAAGAGAGACAGCTAGAACAGCTGGAGCAAAAATATCTGCCAAAAACTGCTTTTGACCATGTACCTATCAAAAACTGCTTTTGGTCAAGATCGTTTTGGTCCAAAAGGGGCATGAAGTTGGGATTTGACTCTCCTCTTGTCGAAGAAATCGAACCGTTGCACTGCACATCTTTCATCACAAAGTAAACAGTCAATAGCGCCAAAGTCTTAAGGGTGGTAAAAAATGGAGTGTTTACAGGTTGCTAGGAAGAATGAAAAAAGAGGTGAAATAACTGACAAATGTAGCTAGGTACAAGTTAACACGGTAACCCGGGCCAACTATGGAGTTGCAGTTGTCCTTTGTGATGTCACCTGCGACTAGTTGCATAGCCTTGAAAAAGTGGTTCAACTAAGAAAGGTATGTTGTCTTGTCCCTCTTTGGCCTCTCTTGAAGCAACTCTCCAGTCCTGGGATCATACTAAGGGAGTATTGGCTAAAGCCCAAGGGAAGTGGGCCAATAGTGGGCTGAAGCAAGTCCAACCCGCCAAAGATCCGAACAAACTCCATGAAGGAAAGTGTTTAAGTGAAGTTTCAGAGGTATTACTTGTAGTAATAAAGTTGCCGAGGCAGTTTGTCGAGGCACCGCCACTCTTAGTATTGTCGGTTTCGCTGCCATTTGAAGTTGCTGAGGGAAAGAGAAAGCCGGAGCAACGAAGTTGTAGAGGTATTACTTGTAGTGGTCAAGTTGCTGAGGTACTTTGCCTCAGCACCACCATTCCCAATATTGTTGATTCCGCAGCCATCTGAAGTTGCTGAGGGAAAGACAAAATTGGAGGAACTAAGTTGCAGAGGCAACACTTGAAACGACCAAGTTGCGGTGGCATTTTGTCGGCGCCGCCATCTCTAATATTGTCGAGACTGCCATCTGAACTTGTTGCGAGAAATGACTGCTGCAGCAACTATAGTCGCAGCAACTAACTTGCGAAGGGAACATCCCACCAAGGTGATAGCAGCCTTTGGAAGAAGCTTTCCCTCTACAAGTAGAGGCTAATGCTTGGCACTGATTGCAGGCCCCAAGGCATAGGGTGTTTGGGAAGAAGCTTTTTTAGCTTTTTTTGGCTAAAATAGCACTAGAAGACAAAATAAGCTAAAATAGCTAATAAGACAAAATGTCACATCAAACCTATAATCATTTCACTTTTTTCCTCATAAATATCACATCCAACTATAAAAAAATCCAACTATCTTCCCAAACACAAAAATTTTAACCTCCTAAAATAGCAAAAAACTAAAATGGCCTACTAAAAAAACAACTTTCCAAACACCCACATTATTAGCCTAGGGCTAATAACAGGCCTCCAAAATAATTTTAGCTCGGTGCTGATGGCATGCCCCGAAGCTCACTAGCTTGGCGCTGATAGCAGGCCCCAAGCCTCACTGGTTAGAGTTGATAGTAAGCTCAGAGATACCAAAATACCGCGAAAACCCTACGAAGATGGAGCAGGGGAGGCCAATCGCAAGAAACTTCCTTTCTATTTACCTAGGTCATAGACCAGCCTTGGTTGCACAGGCAAGGCCAAGAAAGCCCCCTTGGGCTTGTTATTAAGGCACAACACGGCTGAAAGCAGGCTTAGCTCTAGCCTTCATCCTATGAAGCTGGAGAGTTTGTGGTTAACTGGTTAAGGATGGAGGCTTCGCTGAGATGAACACAAAAACATGGCTAATGGCTGGCCATGAAGTCCTGAGAATGCATGTACTGGCTAAATAGAACTGAGAGGGAAAGTGCAGCAGTAAGGTTTATCGCTGCAAGTGCACTTACTGAGGTTCGAGCTGAAAAGGTAACTGCAGTGGCAAACACTACAGCCACAAGTGCACTTGCTGAGGCTGAAAAGGTAGTTGCATCGTCAAACACTCCTGACGCAAGTGCACTTGCTAAGGCATCTGTGACAAATAGATAATACACAGTACATGCAGAGGGATGTGTGGGACTTTTAGCCTAGTGCCTCAAGGCAGAATATTCCGTGTGACCCTTAGGGCACGTGGTCTCCTCTTAGTGCCAAGGAAAAGCCTATAAATAGGACCCAACTTTCCAAGGTCGAGTGGAGGATTTTTGGGAATTTGGGGGAGATGCTACCCATATGTGCACTGCCAATTATTTCTTCTTGAGCCATTTGCTTCACCCTCACCTAGCTGTTTATCCTCTAGTCATTCCACCACTGTTGGACCATTAGCATAGTTTTGCCTCTCTAATCACTGCTTACATAACTCTTCCCTACATTTCTGGCGACTCCATTGGGGAGGCCACTTTGTTGATGGTCCATACCTGCAATGGTTTTCATACTTCACCAGAAAAAATGACAGAGGATGAAGTTCAGCAGCAACCACGGCAGCAAGGTTCTTCTAACAGTAGAGAAACACATGTTGAGGTCCATGACCACAGTGTTGTGGTCGAGGCAGTCTCGTCACTTCAAGATACGCATAGGGAGATCTTTATAGCTTTAGAAACTCTCACCGAAGCTATTATGGCCATAGCGTCCAGACCAGCTCTAGGGCAGGCACCTCTACCTGTAGCAGGCACCTCTACCTGTAGAATCAGGATCTGATCTAAGTGCCTTCGGGAGCACCTCAGGCGAATGGTATGGCTATTGGTTCAACTACCTAGGAGTTGACTGGTCCATTCCAGCCCACTCACATCAAACTCTTCCCTACATTTCTAGTGACTCCACTGGGTAGATGATGGGTTCTGAACATTGTGCCTGTAAAGAAGAAGAATTGCCAGATAGGGTCTGCGTAGACTTTTGCAGCCTAAACAAGGCATGCCTAAAAGATGAGTTTCCATTGCCCCATGTTGACACACTTGTCAACTCTACCGCATGCCATAAGATGTTCTCTTTCATGGACAGGTTCAGTGGTTATAACCAAATAAAAATGGCACCAGAAGATGCAGAAAAGACAGCTTTTAGAACACCCGTGGGAAATTTTTTCTATACAGTGATGCCCTTTGATTTCAAAAACGAAGGGCAACGTCAACCATAGCTTTTATGCTCTTGCTCGAGTATCGGTAAACCTTACTACTACACTTGCCCTCTCAAGTAGACAGAGATAAAATCAAGTCAATCATTAGCCTGATTCTCAAGAAGTTCCTAGGCAAAGTTGACACAAGTAGATGACGGGTTCAGAACTGACCCTATCAATGCCAAGTGTGTAAAGGAATATTTTCCTTAATTTCTTTTGTCTAGAAAAGAGTTGTAAGTCTCTCTTGTTAATATTTTCAAAGTAAAGTGTAAAGAAAGTGTCATACACTTCATAAACTTGTTACAGTGAAATCTTGTAAACCCTTAGTTACAATGAAATCTTGTTCATGGCAAAAGTACTAATTGTCTTTAGAAGCTATGTAAAGACAATGAAAGGAAGTCAATGAAGTGAAATTCAACTACTCAATATCTTTACTACTCATAGAAATCAAGGTTTCCCAAAGCATGATTACAATGTTCAAAGGAAAAGAGAAGAAACAAAAAGATAGCAAGAGTGCCAAAAAAAAAATACCATAACAACATCACAATACATCAAATTAAACCCTTCATCAGAGAGTCCATCAAAGTCACATCCCGAGGCAACTGAGCAACAAGAGTGGAGTCTTTTTCCTTGAATCGAGCTAGGTTCTGATGGTGCTGCTCTAAAGCACCCTCACAGTCTCTGATGGTCTCTTCCAAGGAGGCAATCATAGCCACATTATCCGCGCTCTCGGGGAAAACCATCAACTGCTTGGAGCCTAGCCCTCATCCCTTATATGTCCAAACCATTTCTTTCAAAACCACTAAGTTTTGCCTCAGCACTTTCTACAAACTCTCCGGAAGTTGTGAAAACCTTCTTCGTGGCAAGGTTGCGTATGAAATTGGCAAAAGACTCCAACAGCGCTGTCTGCACCATCAGGCTTAGAACATTAAAAGCAGCAAAGGTGCTAAGATACAACGCCTGGATGCGGACAAGAATGAGAGCAGCTTCAGTGGAGACTCAACAGTTCAGAAAATAAACTTTCGTTGAAGGTTGTAAAGACTCTCTCATACCACCACCAGCTTTGATTACAGAAGGGAGACTTGCAGAGCGACCAAAAGTCTGAGGGCAACGCACTTCCCCTAAAGATGACTGCCCAGTAGCATTGGAGTGAGTAGATGCTGGGAGGTGGCCAGATGAACTGATCTAGTGGGATAGGCCAAAACTGCACGCATCGCCCTGCCACTTCAAAAAAAGATCATCCGTGTGGTAATCTCCAACATTCAAATCTGGCACAACAGTGGTGTCCATCCTTGTATAAAAGTCTTGTGATTCCCCAAGATTAGCTGGCACCTTAGGAAAATGAGTGGGGTACAGATCAGCAAGTTGCTCAGAAGTTGATGAGGCAGCTGGGTCAGAAATACCAATGATAGTAGGAACATTGGGAGTGGCCAAGTTGGCAGCTGCCTCTGCAAGTTGGGTCAAATTTGGGAGGCCCGCATCAGGAGTAGCCGCTATGTCTTCACCTCCCTTAGCAACTGGGATACTGGAAATTATGGTTTGCTGAACTAGAGGAGAATCAGTGGATTGAGAAGAATTCCCAGATCCGGCTTCCATTAGGAGTGGCTAAACTATAAGTGGCTCTCTTACTCCACGCTCTTTTCTCAGAGTTTCAGGAATGAAATCCTCTCCACCAACAGAGGAATGGTCAGAATGAAAAGGATCAACATGGTTTGGAGCCTCAACACCCTCAGTAATCACACCACCCTCTATAACTTCCACAGTAGGGGAGACTTGTCCACTTTCAGTAAGAAGGATATCATGACCCTCTTCCATATCTTCAGCCTTAGCAACTGGCTCAGCCTTAGCCATTGGCTCAGCCTCAACCACTGGCTCAACCTCAGCAACTGGTTTGGCCTCAGCAGTTGGCTCTTCCTCAACATCCAGGAGTATCATTCTATGGGTTCTAAGTCTGGTAACCTTGGAAGTGACAAGAAGGTTGTCATCATCGTTTGAATCTGAGGAGAGCCCAATAACAGTTAAAGGACATTCGGGGCTCAAAGGTGGTGTGGCCGAAACAGTGCCACGCTCTAAGACCAGTAGGCCCTAAAAAGAAGAAGACAATGTGGCTATTAGAGTAAAGATAAAAAAAGCCCAGGGAAGTATAGAAGAATAAAGAATATGTTCTAAGCGTTGGTACCTTTCGAAGCCTTTTTTTAGTTAGTGAGGCATGAGCCTCAGTAACTGATGCCACTACCTCCTGGACTGCCCTTAGCCAAGAGCAAGTTGTGTGCGCTGTCGTATCGATAGGGGCGAGAAAGACTTGCAGAGGTTGAACAGACACCGCCCCAAATGTATGAGGCTTCTCTGCGGCAGGCAAAGACAAAAGTTTGAAATAGCAAAACAGGCTGGTTTGTTTCTCGCGACCAGAACGAAGACGAAGAGATAAGTCAAGTTGTGGAATGGGTTCCGCTGCATTGACAATTGGATCATTGTTACAAAAGTTGTAAAAGGAATTGAGGTTACAATTCCAAAATAGTCTGTTGCTGGGGGTGAAGGCACCTTCTCTCCCAAGTGAAGGAAACTCCATGGGACCCAAACGCTCCACAAGCAAGGCAGTGTAATCGTGAGCGAACTATTAGAAACTCTAATGGAAGTCTGTTTGGAGCGAAGGAGCATGTGGGATACCTTACTCCATGCTGAATTGCCTAAGGACACTGTCTGGTCAATCGATGACACTAGACATACCCTCTTCATTCCATACTGGCCAATATCCAGGATGGGTCATAGTGGCCACAAGAAGAGAGTTGGCTTGGATATTGTCAAGAGAAAAGTTGACATGATGAGCCTCCGAGAAGTAGAAAGGGACAACAGAAATGCCTGCAAAAGTCTGGGTGAAACGACGGAATACACAGTCCTCCACACGATCAATGTAATCCACAAAGGGCCTATTAGTGCCAACATCAGACCACCTAGAGATGCGAGGGAGGGAGTTGCATACTTGCCTTGTAATGGGTCATACTTCCGCATCTAGGATAAATTGACCCTCTGCATCGAGAACTCTTTCAGTAAATAATGGCCCATAATCCTTGGAAGTAGGACCCATAGCAGGGAACCGCTCATAAAAGAAGGCGGTCAGGAATTGGGTGTACACAAAGCTCCATACGTCATATCGGCCCGTGGACCTCTCCATGTCTGAGTGAATGAGGTCGAGACAAAAATACAAATTCCCAAAGAAGAGGGGAGCCAAGGGAATCTGATTGCCGCTAAAGAGTTTTATGGCAAAAAGGGACACCAACGGGTTAATGCTCTCGGTGGGGTTGCGGGGAAGAATGAAAAAGAGATGAAATAACTAACAAATGTAGCTAGGTACAAGTTGCCACGGTAACCTGGGCCAACTATGGAGTTGTAGTTGTCCTCTGTGATATCACCCACGACTAGTTGCATATCCTTGAAAAAGTGCTTCAACCAAGGAAGGTATGTTATCTTGTCCCTCTTTGGCCTCTCTTGAAGCAACTCTCCAGTCATGGGATCATACTAAGGAAGCATGGGCTAAAGCCCAAGGGAAGTGGGCCAATAGTGAGCCGAAATAGGTTTAACCAGCCAAAGATCCGAACAAACTCCACGAAGGAAAGTGTTTAAGTGAAGTTATAGAGGTATTACTTGCAGCAATAAAGTTGCCGAGGCACTTTGCCTCAGCACCGCCATTCTTAGTATTGTTGGTTCCGCTGCCATTTGAAGTTGCTAAGGGAAGGAGAAAGCCGGAGCAACTAAGTTATAGAGGTATTACTTGCAGTGGTCAAGTTACTGAGGCACTCTGCCTTAGTGCCGCCATTCCCAATATTGTCGATTCGGTCGCCATCTAAAGTTGCTGAGGGATAGAGAAAATCGGACGAACTAAGTTGCAAAGACAACACTTGCAGCGACCAAGTTGCGGAGGTATTTTGTCGGTGCCACCATCTCTAATATTGTCAAGACTGCCATTTGAACTTGCTGCGGGAAATAACAGCTATAGCAACTATAGTCGCAACAACTAACTTGCGAAGGGAACATCCCACCAAGGTGATAGTAGCCTTTGGGAGAAGCTTTCACTCCACAAGTAGAAGCTAATGCTTGACGCTAATAGCAGGCCCCAAGGCATTATTAGCCTAGGGCTGATAGCAAGCCTCCAAAATAATTTTTAGCTCAGTGCTGATAATAGGCCTCGAAGCTCACTAGCTTGGCACTGATAGCAAGCTCAGAGATACCAGAGTACCGTGGCAACCCCGCGAAGATGGGAGCAAGGCAGCCCGAGCGCGAGGAACTCCCTTTCCATTTACCCAGGTCATGGACCTGCCTTGGTTGCACAGGCAAGACCAAGAAAGCCACCTTGGGCTTGTTATTAAAGCACAACATGGCTAATAGAAGGCTTGGCTCTGGCCTTCACCCTAGGAAACTGGGGAGTTTGTGGTTAGCTAGCTGAGGGTGGAGACTTCGTTGAGGTTGATAGCAGGCTATGAAGTCGTAAGAATGCATGTACTGGCTAAATACAACTGAGAGGGCAAGTACAGCAGTAAGATTTACCGCTGCAAGTGCACTTGCTGAGGTTCGAGCTGAGAAAGTAACTGCAGCGGCAAACACTACAGCCGCAAGTGCACTTGTTGAGGCTCAAAAGGTAGTTGCAACATCAAACACTCCCGCTGCAAGTGCACTAGCTAAGGCATCTATGACAAATAGATAGTACACACTACATACAGAGGGATGCGTGGCACCTTCAGCCTGGTAGCTCAAGGCAGAATATTCCATGTGACCCTTAGGGACACGTGTCTTCTCTCTATTTAGCCACTTGGTCTCCTCTTGGTGCCAAGGAAAAGCCTATAAATAAGTCCCAACTTCCCAAGGTCTAGGGAAGGAATTTTGGGAATTTAGGGGGAGATGCTCCCATGTGTGCACTGCCATTCATTTCTTCTTGAGCCACTTGTTTCATCCTTACCTAGCTGCTCATCCTCCAGTCATGCCACCACTGTTGGACCATTAGCATAGTTTTGCCTCTCTAATCACTGCTTATATAACTCTTCCCTACATTTCTGGCGACTCCATTGGGGAGGCTACTTTGTTGATGGTCCATACCCATAATGGTTTTTATACTTCACCAGAAAAAATGGCAAATGATGAAGTTTAGCAGCAACCACGGCAGCAAGGTTCTTCTAACAACAGAGCAGTACATACTGAGGCCCATGACCACAGTGTTGTGGTCGAGGCAGTCCAGTCATTTCAAGATACGCAGAGGGAGATCTTGACAACTTTACACACTCTCACCGAAGCTATTATGGCCATGGTGTCCAGGCCAGCTCCAACGCAGGCACCTTTGCCTGTAGCAGTCTTAAACTCAATGCCCAATCTGTTCCGTAAGAATCAGGCTCCGATCCAGGTGCCTTCGGGAGTACCTTAGGCGAATGGTATGGCTACTGGTTCAACTACCCAAAAGCAAACTAGTCCATTCTAGCCCACTCACATCAAACTCTTCTCTACATTTCTAGTGACTCCATTGGGTAGATGATGGGTTCTGAACATTGTGCCTATAAAGAAGAAGAACGGCCAGATCAGGGTCTGCATAGACTTTCGTGGCCTGAATAGGGCCTGCCCGAAAGATGAGTTTCCATTACCCCATGTCAACACACTTGTCGGCTCTACCTCAAGCCATCAGATGTTCTCTTTCATGGACAAGTTCAGTGGTTATAACCAGATAAAAATGGCACCAAAAGATGCAGAAAACACAGCCTTCAGAATGCCCTTGGGAAATTTTTTCTATACAGTGATGCTTTTCAATTTGAAAAATGCTGGGGCAACCTATCAACGAGCTATGACTGCAGTATTCCATGATATGTTACGTCATGAAGTCGAAGTATATATGGATGATCTAGTGGTAACCGACACCTCTGCGGCCTGGAAGAAGTTTTTCAACGTTACCAAAAATTCTACTTAAAGTTGAACCCTCTCAAATGTGCCTTTGGAGTTACCGCAGGAAAGTTCCTTGGCTTCCTGGTACACCAACGCGGGATTGAGGTAGACGGAGATAAAATCAAGTCAATCAAGTTAATCATTTTGACTGACCTTAAGACTTGGGCGCTTCACTCTAAACACTCGATGATGAAATCTTACGCTGTGTAATCGTTTTAATCTTCGACAAAATGATTTGGTTTCAAGCTTTAAAACCTAAACCTTGCACCCCATTTGGACCCAAATCTCATTTTTTCTAACCTAACCACTCATGGAACTACTGGCCAACAAATGGCTGGCAAGCCATTTTCATTGGGCTAGTAATACACCCTAATGGCCGACCGGCCATGTTTAGCGTAGGCAAATATTTTACAGCAGCCACCTGCTCCTATGCACATGCTTTGGGCTAGCTGTCTTTGACACAGATATTTCCGACGTGAGAAGTTGTTTTTCTATAAATACAAGACCCCCCAATGGTTTGGGGTTAGAAAAATTTGCCAAGAGCCTATAGCTTGCCCGACCATCTTCTCTACCCTCTTGCAATATACATACACAATACATACACCTTATAAGCTTAAACTTGAAGATTTTTCTAAGGTTACTGAAGATAATTTCAAATCTTAGAGAGTGTTAAGAGTGTGGTTTGTGAACTAAGAAGAACATCCTCTCTTTCAAGGGGCAATCTTTGAACTCTTCAACCATCTTTTCTCTCTCTTTTTCTTGTATTTATTTGCCGTTTTCAGAGTGTTTTGAGGCCTAAAATATGTGATTTAAAGTCACAAAAATAGAAGGGGTTAGCCACCCTTCCTTAAGCCTTGTTCTATAGCTTGTTGCTTTGTCTTTTCTACTTTGTTTCTTTTGAGTTTGGCCACTATTTTCTTGAGTTTAGGGCATGTTTAATGTATCTATTTAATTTATGCTTTGAACATCATACTTGTGTTGTTGTAAAGTCCTCATAGGTTTAGTGTATAGGCTACAGCCACCAATTCATTTGAGTTGATAGTTTTCCTTTCCATATCTTTCTTGTATATATTTATGTCATTGTAATCATCCACTTTTCATTCACACTCTGCAACCTCCCTCATTTCTTTATTTCTTTTGATTAAGGGTTGTATCAACCAAAATATTTTCGCTCATGGCATAAGAAAGAGGTTCTACGTGCTAAATGGTTTAACCTCTTCGGAGGTTCATTATTAGGGCATCACGTCTTTCTTATGCTAAGCGCAATCTCTTATTCGATACCTCCCTTTATTGCCAGTGCATTACTTATAAGGGACTAATTTTCTATATAGACCCTTGGAAATCATAAAGGAAAGATTCATTATAGCTCATTATCGGGTTTGGATTTGGAGTCATTATCACTCATTTCGGGTTTGACTCTGAATTCATTATCGCTCATAAATAGGTTTGATTCTTCCTTTGTAGTTTCCCCTGTAGAAAAGAGCTCGAAGAGCTAATTTCTCAAGTCAAGTCATGCTTGCTAATCATTGTTGCTTTGGACTTATTAGACGTAATCATCACCTTTGGACAAAAAGGAAGAAAAGATCAAAAAATGGACAGGTAAAGTAAAAAGGATAATAAAATCGGAGTAACAAAGAGATAAAAAGATAATAAAAATTGGTTAGGTTCAGTCAAACGTTATACTGAATCTGTTGTTTCTAGAATCATCACGTACTATTTTAGTTATGTTCGATGATTCATGAGGCAAGTCTACCCCCTCCCTTGAGGTAATTCCATGATAGGGAGGAGATAATGTTTGTCTTTTGTTGCATTTATAAAACTTTTGTCCTATCGCTTCTAAGATCATCACATAACAAAGTTGCAATAATTGATGATTTGAGAATCGAATCTACTCCTCCCTTGAACATCTTCATGATAGGGAAGGGTAGAGAGAATAAACATCTCTTGGAAACACTCTGTCTTGCTCCGTTCCAACTCTGTTGCAGCAGGGTATTCCTCAGAAGAAGTGGCCGGCTGGCTGTTATTCTGTACGATCGACCATCTTATCAGGCCGACTGGCCATCCATTTTGTATGACAGTGGTAATTTTGCAGCAGAACAGAGCAGATCCTAAGGCCAAAACACAACAATTTTCTAACTGTAAATAGAGCTAATTATGGCAGCAAACAGAGAGGTTTCCAAAAAATGTTCTCGCTTGTGCGCATGCGACTCGCCACTCATTCAAGTTCATTAGATTAGCTTCAAGATTCATTTGTAATTAATTAGTTGCTTTCATTTGAATTTGTAATAGTTAATTAATTAATTCATTCGTTTGTGTTTGTAATAATTAGTTAATTAGGACATTCATTCGAACCCTCTTGTGCGAGGGCAAATTTGTAATATTTGTATGTCTTTTAATCCCCATTTCTTTCTCCCTTTTATTTATATGATTACCGTGGTTACATATAGTGTCATGTTTTCATTTTATATCATTGCCATGCTTTGTATACATTTTTGCATACATAAGGTTCGGTTCATCATTCTTGAATATTATTGTTATTTCCCATTTACTTGAATACGTGCGTTATCACATGCTTTAAGCTAATCCATATGACATGTTAAATAGCCAAACCTAGTAGTTGTATTCTTGTATGTGTTACATTAGTCATGAGCATTGTTAGGGTCATGCATTTTTTTTTTTCTAATCACTTTCTTTTTCTTTGGCTTACCTCGGAGTACTAAGTGAGCATTTTTGGCTTTAGCATATTCATGTGTGTGATTGTTGCCATGCTTAGCATCTTACCATGAGGCTACGTGCTTACTCGAAATACACTGTGTTGAATGCTTGTGGATGAAGGTTATTTTACTTGCCTTGGGGATGATTTTGATCAAATGTATGTATGAGCTCATTACTTTCCCTTAGAGTTGTGTGCACTCAAAACTCTTTCAAAAATCACATAAAATCAAGTCATTTCCAATGCAAGCGAAACAGTCTATACTTGTGTGCCTTACATAGTAAGTTAGCATATTAATAATCAGAACAAGAGCATATAATGTTGATAAAACTCACATCATGATTAGTAAAGGCCGATCTTTCATCAGGTGGGGGGGTGCTCAATTCATGACTTTCCTCTCTCATACCTAAGTTTCCAAATCGAGACAACTTTGGTTACGACGGACAAGTGGCCTTTGGCACGAGTCACGAGTTTCTTAAATTTTTCAAAAATATTTAGGTGGCGACTCTAAATCTGGCAATGTAGTCCATTTTTGGCATCTCTTATGATTAATGGATTTTCTAAGATTTGCTGGATTTGGACTATCATTTGTTTTTCTGTTTCACATTGCACTTGTGAAACCAGATTCAGAACCACGGGAGTCCGAACTGTAGGGCTATCGTACCCTATGAGACTAAACCCCTCCGAGGAGCACAAAAAACCAGCTATATAAGGCCAGGCATCTCGTCGTATGTCCAAGCAAAAACATCACTGTACCGCTTCAATAGTGTTATCAATTTTGCTTTAGCTACTAGAGCCATTGTATCGTTGATAAACACAGGCTTGCTCTACCCTAGTAAGTCGCTGAGGTTTACCTCAGCAAGTATTTCCTGTTGCATTAGAACAGTGTGTCTTCTCTACTCCAAATGGCTTTTTAGACGCATTTATGGTCATTGTTCGCTTTCCCAATTTTGCCTTCACACATTGGTGATAACTCGACGGGATAGCCCCATATCGGTGCATCCAATCTCTGCCAAGTATCATATGGAAATTTGTATCTGCTTTAATCACATAAAACTTAGTTGCGGAGCGAATCTTACCAACTGCTAAGTCCACTACAACATGGCCCTTAGTAACTTTTTTCTCACCACCAAAGCCCGTCATAATAATGGGTTGGTAGACCATCCTAGACTCTGGAATACTAGCTTTCGTAAAGGTATCGGTAATGATGATGTTTATCGATGCCCCGTCATCAAGGAAAGCATGCTTGAACTCTACGTCATGGATATAAGTTGTGACAAAAAGAGGACGGTTATGGGGAAATGGGTATGCTATGTCTGCTTCTAAAAAAGTAATAGCCCCATAGTCTTCCTGGATATGCAGAGGCACATACTCTTTAGCCTCAGTAACTTTAGTATGATGCATTTCAGAGATGTTGATGATGGCTTTTGTTGCTCCCAACCTGGCAGCCTGGCTGAGCCCCAGCTGGTCAAAGAAGGTATGAAACTTAGCAGAGTTTTCTAAGGCCTGATCATGAGTATTCTTTGCAAGTTTTGCCTCTGCAGGTACCGTTTCAAGGAGCTGGCCTGTTGCGATTTCTTCTAACTCATCATAGTAGGGCGCCATGTGTACTTGATCGCGCACAGGTCCAAGATACCCAATCATGTTGCCCCCGCATAATCGCATCCACTGTCTTCCATACCAAGTCCCCCTCTTTAAACTTCCTGTGTTGAACAGACTGATTGTAGGCACGGGCTATGGACTGACGATACTTCTTCATTGCTCACGAGGCCCGATCTCTTCTTTCTTTGGCTATCTCTATGTCGTTTCTTCTGCTATCTGGAACTAAGTGTGACAACATAGCCATTCTTGTTGAGGGTACTGCCAACTTAGCTGGTAACACAGCTTCAGACCCCATACAATAGGGAAAATAGGGTTGCCTAGGTTGGTTTCCTCTTTGACATTCTATACGTCCAGAGTGCTACGGGGAGTTGTTTAGACCACGTGCCCCCTGCTTCATCCATCATTTTACTCAGTATTCAGATGAGGGTTTTATTGGTTGCCTTAGCTTGTCTATTCCCTTGATCTCGTATGGAGTAGACTTGTGGTGCTTGATTTGGTAGTCGTTCAGCTACCTTTCCACATGGCGATTTACGAAGGGAGTTCCATTGTCAGACAACATCACCTTGGGTATGCCAAACCTATAGATGATGTTTTCCCTAGTGAAGTCGCCAGAAATATAGGGAAGAGTTCAATATGAGTAATGATTAGAGAGACAAAACTGTGCTAATGGTTCAACAATGGTGGAATGACTGGAGGATGAGCAGTTAGGTGAGGGTGAAGCAAGTAGCTCAAGAAGAAATGAATGGTAGTGCACACATGGGCAGCATCTCTCCCAAATTCTCAAAAATCCTCCCCTGGACCTTGGGAAGTTAGGTCCTATTTATAGGCTTTTCCTTGGTACCAAGTGGCCAAATAGAGAGAAGACATGTGTCCTTAAGGATCACATGGAATATTCTGCCTTGAGCCACCAGGCTAAAGTGCCACGCGTCCCTCTACATGTACTGTGTGCTATCTGTCTGGCACAGATGCCTCAGCAAGTGCACTTGCCGCTGGAGTGTTTGGCATTGCAACTACCTTTTGACCCTCAGACAGTGCACTTATGGCGGTAGTGTTTGTCGTTGCACTTGCCTTCTCAACTCGAACCTCTGCAAGTGCACTCGCAGCAGTAAACCTTACTTCTACACTTGCCTTCTCAGTTCTATTTAGCCAGTACATGCATTCTCCGGACTTCATAGCCTACTATCTGCCATGTTTTCGTGTTCATCTCAGCGAAGCCTCCCCCCTTAGCCACCTAAACACAAACTCCCTAGCTTTCCAAGGTGAAGGCGACAACCAAGCCTGTTATCAGCCATGTTGTGCCTTAATACCAAGCCCAAGGGGGCTTCCTTGGTCCTGCCTATGCAACCAAGGCAGGTCTATGACTTGGGTAAATGGAAAAGGAGTCCCTTACACTCGGACTGCCCTGCTCCTATCTTCGCAGGGTTATCGCGGTATACTGGTATCTCTGAGCCTACTATCAACTTCAACCAGTAAGCCTTAGGGCCTGATATCAGCGCCAAGCTAGTGAGCTTCGGGCCTGCTATCAGCACCGAGCTAAAAATGATTTTGGGTGCCTGCTATCAGCCCTAGGCTAACAATGCCTTGGGGCCTGCTATCAGCGCCAAGCATTAGCCTCTACTTGTGGAGGGGAAGCTTCTCCTAATGGTTGCTATCACTTTGGCGGGATGTTCCGTCTGCAAGTTTGTTGCTGCGACTGTAGTTGCTGTGGCAGTCATTTTCCACAGCTAGTTCAGATGGCAATCCCGACAATATTAGAGATGGCGGCACTGACAAAATGCCTCCTCAACTTGGTTGCTACAAGTGTTTGCCTCTACAACCTAGTTGTTCCGATTTTCTATTTCCCTTGGTAACTTCAGATGGTGGCAGATTCAACAATATTGGGAATGGCGACGCTAAGGCAGAATGCCTCAGCAACTTGATTGCTGCAAGTAATACCTCTGCAACTTAGTTGCTTCGGCTTTCACTTTCCCTCAACAACTTCAAATGGTGACAGAACCGACAATACTAGGAATGGCGGCGCTGAGGCAAAGTACCTCAGTAACTTGACCGTTACAAGTAATACCTCTACAACTTCACTTGGACACTTTCCTTCGTGGAGTCGGTTCGGATCTTTGGCGGGTTGGATCTGCTTCAACCCATTGTTGGCCCACTTTCCTTGGGCTTTTAGCCCATGCTCTCTTAGTCATTCTTGGTTGCCTAAAAGGGGCGACCTCAGCACTTAGGCCCATACTTAATTTGGACCTTAATTTCTGACCCTTTACACTTAGAAAACAGTAAAGACTCCTTAGTTTGGCAACACAATTCGAAAGGTTCCTTCTTCGTGAAATCATGATACCCGGTTGCTTTGAACCGAGGCACCACCTCTTCCCTTGTCAACCCATCTATTTCTTTTTGTTGGTCTGATAAGGAGTGGAAATTCATTTGGGGATTAAATGTTCCCCCCAAGATCAAGCATTTTTTATGGTGAGTGTGTAACAATTGTCTTCCCACTCGTCCGAACCTCTTTCTGCAAGAGTGTGCAGCAGCGAGTCAATGCCAAGTCTGTAATCTTGCAGCAGAATTAATAGAACACTTGGCAGTAGGGTGTGAGTAGACCAAAGCTGTTTGGTTCGGGTGTGGGCTTGGATTTCGAATAGAGTTGCCATGTTTCCAATCTATACAACGGTGGCTTGCGGAAGCATGGACAACTTAGATAACCCTCAGGACCATCAAGAGATTATTAGCAAGGTAGTGTGGATATGTTGGCATATTTGGAAAGCACGTAATGACAAGGCTATTAGGGAAGCCATGGAGTTTGAAGCAGCCTAGTCTTACTTGGTGTCTCCTTCCCTTGTTACGCGGTCGACTGGTGATGTCCGTCGAACATGGGGTCCCCCGGCCCAATGGTCTTTCAAAGTGAACTGTGATGTAATGGTTAACTCTGGTTTTAATGTGTAATGCTCAAGGGAAACTCATTGATGGGTTGGCCTGTGAGGTTACTATCACTTCGGTGTTTTAGGGTGAAGCTGTAGTAATTCGTATGGCTTGTGTGATGTGTGCTACTCTCAATCTTAGAAGGGTGGAAATAGAGGGAGAACTTCATGTTTCTAAGGATGTTCCTTCATGGGAGTGTGCGGCTATCTTTACAGACATCAGGCAATGGCGCAAAGGCTTGTGTTAACCTTTAGGTGGTGCCCGAGCTATATTAGGTGGACATCTTGTAAATTGGGTGCTTTGCCCTTTTTTTTTTTTTTGGTAGATAAGTCGTAAATTAAAGGACAAAGAATATACACATTTACAAGGGGTATACCCCAGATAATACAAAAAATCTAATACTGTCCCCCCAAAGAGGGGGGAGAGTAACACTATAAAAACAAAACAATGATATATAATTGGTACATTCTTTGCCCCCCACCTTGCCTTGTTACTTGCTTGTATTTCAATTATATATAATTGGTTCTTTCGATCCAAAAAAAAATTATTTTTATAAGTTAATTCATTATTGTTTAAATTTTTATGCATAAATCATTCATTTAAAAAAGGCTCATAATTGTATCACCTTTGTCTTTAAAAAATAAATTATTTATTTTCAAAATCATATTTATAGTTATTATTTTGAAGATAAATATGATAAAATCAAGCGACTACAACTATTAGATTCGATCTAATTTTTATTTGAGTTAATTAGCTAAAAATCCTATTTACAACTATTATGGTAGTTTAGGTTCTATCTAAGATTTGTAAACTAATAAGTCATATTTAGTAAAATTGAAAATATTATCAGTTTTTCTCAATTTTTAAAACTAAGAATATTATCAATTTTGCATAGTAGTATTCCAGATAATTGTCTCACTAACTGATAAAAAAAAAAACAAAGCACGAAATTAAACGTTTTCGCCCTTGTACCTATTGGTTTGATTCAACTATCCAATAAAACTGAGAATATTACAATTTTTTTCAGTTTTAAAATCGAGAATATTATCAGTTTTTTTATTTGTAAATTATTTTTATTTTTTAATTTTTTTTTTAAAGTTTTGCACATCAATGTTCCATCATTATGATCCTTTATAAATACAAAATTGTCAGTTTTGCACAAAAAAAATAATTCAATTTTTAAATTTTTTCAGAAATAACTTATTTTTATTTTTAAGTTTTTTCTATTTGAAAGTTAATGTTTTAAAGTCTTAAAATAAAATAAATGTCAAATTATTATATTCTTTTATAAATAATCATAAATGGTGAACAATCATTATTTGAAGGGTAATTTCGACTATTAAAAATTTAATGGGACTTGAGGATCCAAAAAAAATTTAGTTAAGATCTAATTGAGTATAAGTTCATAAATTAAGACTTGTGTGTAAATATCTCTTCTTATTTTATTTTATGAATGACGTATACAAAAATGACTGAAAAGTAAACAAATCAAATTATTAAAATGACACCTGTGATAACTCACATGTTCGAATTTTTCGCAATCCAATCTACGAATTGGAAACAATCCCAACCTTTGGTTAAACTTTTTTTTTTTTTTTTTTTTGATCAGCAAAGAAAAATTTCATTTAACAGCATGAAATTAAAAGTATAGGAAAATGACATGCATCGAGAGAGATTCAGAAGTATAAAAATACCCCTACTACTGTTACTCGTATCCATACAACCAACCCCTAAGCCTCTCGATTTTTTAAACAGAAAAAGTTAAGAAGAACTTAACTGGAAAATTAAAATACAAGAATCCCCACATAATCAACCCACCAAAACACCCAAAACAAACTAAAAGAACTAAACCAACCCCCAAAATAAACTAAATAAACTAAACCAACACAATCAAATCAACGCCCCCATGCCACTGCCAAAACACCCACTCCTCTGCAGCTACAACACCTGCAACAACAAGCCACGCCTCTGTAGCTACAACCACCCACTCCTAAGTAGCCTGCAGCCACCCTATGCTGCTGCTAAACCGGCCCACACCGCCAGAGCTGCTGCTAATCCAGCCAACCACACCTATGCTGCTAAGCCGGCCGAGAAGACTCTACAGCCACAACCAGAAAAACCCACTGCAGAACAACACCTCCACAGCAACCACCGGAAAACACCCACTGCAGATCATCGCCCAAGGTCCAGGTGCTGCTGCAACTCCCGAACCCACTGCCACTGCTGATCATCACCTCCACAGCCACCACTAGGACACCACCCACTGCCGATCCAAACACCAACCAGCAGTTCTACTTCCATTCCAGATCTTCTTCTTACACCCCTCAAACTCTCACACTAAGAGGAACGCTCGAATGAAAACCAGACAGATCTGAATCGACTTCGACACCTAAGTTTCCGCCCAAACCAAGCATCGAAACTTCACCAAAAATCTAAACCAGAGATCACCCCTCAAGCTCCTACTCGTAAAAGAGCGCTCGAGTGAAAAAATCAGCTGACACGGCCCGGAATCACCAACAAAAACACACACACCGCAACACACCAAACACTCATAGGTGGGAAAATAATGGGGGACTCAAGTTTATTAATGGAAAAACAACGATCAAACACGAGAGAAGCTAGCCTAGCTGACTGCCATAGCCAAAGGCGGCGGCCGGCCGACCCAAAGAGAGGCCCGGGGAGGGAGGTTTTTTAGAAAGAGAAAGAGAGAGGTTTTAGAAAGAGGGAGGTAAAAGAAAAAATTTGAAGAGCTTGAGTGTAACAGATAAGAGCTGGCCTGAAGTCCAGTTAGAAGTGTGTTTTTCTTAGGCCCATTTGGGAGAGCTTGTGTATGGTGGGCCGATAGTGCCTTACTCCAGTCAGGGCAATGGGTTGGGTTTAGTGGGGCAGAATTTTAGTGAGACAAAGGATCTGGCCCATGAAAGCAGCAGTGGGCCGATAGAGAGGGGCTCTACACAGCAATTGTTGAAAGCTGCTTCTTCAGTCCGTAAGAAGGTTCGGCAAAGGCAGAACAATTTGAAGCAGCCAAGTTTTTCAAGAAGAAGAGGGCAAAGTGAGTCATTAGCAAGAAGACACTCCCAAAAGGAGGCTTTGTTCAGATCGGCTTCAGCAGCTCTGTCCAGATCTCTAGCTAACAGAAGGAATAGCAGGTCTTCAAATGATGCTCTGATTTTAAATGAAGCTCAGGCAACCGTGTGTATGGGCAAAATACTTGGGGTGGAGTTTGGGCAAGATGAAGCAAGTATTATTAATCGTATTGTACAGCTTGAACAGCAGGACAAAGAAAAAGTGGGGACTCGAATTGGTGCATCTGGGTAAACCAGTATGTAGGTGCTCTCAAGCGTGGTTAGCTGTTTCAATGAATATTCTTTCGTGGAATATTCGAGGGTTGGGTCGGCTAGAAAAGAGGGGCAAAATCAAGAAAGTAGTAAAGGAAAGAAAGATTGGGATGCTTTTATTACAGGAATCAAAGAGATCGCTGGTATCAGAATGGGATATTAGATCCATCTGGGGAAGTGCTCGGTTTGAATATATGAAGGTTGGATCTCAAGGCAGTGCGGGTGGCATAATCTGTGTCAGGGATCCTGAATTTTTTCAACTGCAGGAATGTTGTGGTAACCGGAATTTCCTTCTTCTAAAAGGTACTATCTATAATTCATTTAATTGTGTGTTGATGAATGTGTATGCTCCTACTGAGGTTGGTAAGAGGGAGAGGTTGTGGGAAATTATTAAACAGCTTAGAAGTAATTTTCCTAGCCCTTGGTGTCTGGGGGGGGATTTCAATGAAATTAGATTGACTAGTGAACGTATAGGTATGTCAAGGAGGGATAGGGGAATGAGGGAGTTCAATGCTTTTATTGATACTTGTGAGCTCACAGATATTCCAATGATTGGAAGAAAATTTACATGGTGTAATGCTCAGGAGGGTGCGATATGGAGTAGAATTGACAGGTTTCTGCTGGACCCTGAATGGATTGAAAGCTTTAATATTAAATTGTGGGGGTTGCCAAAAATTGTATCTGATCATTGCCCAATTTTGTTAATGGAGGATGATAGGGATTGGGGTCCTAAACCATTCAGATTTTTGAATGCCTGGATCATACATCCTACATTCTCTAAAGTGGTTAGGGAGGCATGGGAAGAGTCACACATCACAGGCTGGGGTGGTTTTGTAATGCTTAAAAAACTTCAACAAGTTAAACAAGTCTTGAAGAGATGGAATAGTGAAGTGTTTGGAACCATATCTGTGAAGTTACAAAGTGCTGAAGAGAAACTACATGAATTTGATTTGATAACTGAAACGAGAGAGCTATCTAATGTGGAGAAATTGAGTAGAAGGGAAACCAGAGATGAGATGTGGAAATTAAGTAAGATGCAAGAATGGATTTGGCTTCAAAAATCAAGGCTAAACTGGGCGCTCAAAGGGGATAAAAATACCAAATTTTTCCATGTCATGGCAAGTTGTAGGCATAATAGAAATGCCATTGGCTCTTTGAATTTTGATGGAATTGTATATGATGAGCCAGTCCGAGTTAAACTTGAAGTGTTTAATTTTTTCAAAGCTCATTTCACTGAAGTGTGGAATTCTAGGCCAAAATTAGGGGGTAGCTTTAAATCTAGAGGCAGTCCAGGAGTTGCGGACTGCATTGAGACAGAATTTTCTGAGGCAGAAATTTGGGCAGCAGTAAGAAGTTGTGATGGGAATAAAGCTCCGGGGCCAGATGGATTCAATATGCTGTTCTTTCAGAAATGTTGGAAGGTTGTAAAGAAAGAGGTTCTCCAGTTTATGCAAGACTTTTACCAGTATGGTAAATTGGTGGGTGGGATAAACAGCTCTTTCATTACTTTAGTGCCTAAGAAGGAGAATCCTATTAGTCTTGGGGACTACCGACCAATAAGTTTAATTGGGTCTGTGTATAAGATTCTTTCTAAGGTTTTGGCTAACCGAATAAAGATTGTGATGCCTAGAATAATTAGTGAAGAGCAGTCAGCGTTTGTGGGAGGTAGAAGTATTCTTGATGGAATTTTAATTGCAAATGAAATTGTTGACTGGTGGAAGAAAACCAAACGAAGTGGTATTATTCTGAAACTTGATTTCGAAAAGGCCTATGACTCTGTTAATTGGTCCTTTTTGCTATCCATGATGAAGAATTTTGGTTTTGGAGCAAAGTGGTTGGCTTGGGTGCAGGAGTGTATATCCAATATTCAAGTCTCCGTTCTTGTGAATGGTTCCCCCACATCGGAGTTTAGCCCATCTCGAGGTCTTAGGCAAGGGGATCCCCTTTCCCCTTTTCTTTTCAATATGGTAGCTGAGGGCCTTAACATCTTGTTGACAAGGGCTAGGGAGTTAAATTTATTCAAGGGTGCTATTCTTGGGTTTAACGAAATTTCGGTGTCCCATCTTCAATTCGCCGATGATTCTGTTATTTTTTGTGAGGCAAACTGGGGGGAAGTGGTGAATATTAATAGGATTCTGCGTTGTTTTGAGCTAATCTCCGGGCTTCGGATCAACTACCACAAGACTGTAATTTCTGGCGTCGGGGTACAAGATGACCTGTTGGATGAATTTGCTAGTAGACTGAATTGTAAGTGTCAAAAGCTGCCTTTTAAGTACCTTGGGATGCGTCTTGGGGCTAATCCCGGGAGGTTGAAGACTTGGAAACCTGTTGTGGATAGAGTTAAAGTTAAGTTGGCAAGTTGGAAAAGAAGGTTCTTATCCCTCGCAGGAAGACTAACTCTTATCAAAGCAGTATTGTCTAGCCTCCCAGTATATTATCTCTCTTTGTTCAAGATGCCTGAAGGAGTTGCTAAAGAGCTAGACAAGATTCAAGCCGCTTTTTTGTGGGGTGGATTGGTGATTAAGAGCAAGATACATATGGTTAAATGGTCCGAAGTCACTAGAAGTGTTATTAAAGGAGGTTTAGGCATCAAGAGTCTTAGGGATGTTAATGCTTGCTTGCTACTTAAATGGTGGTGGAGGTTTGGAGGTGATGAGAATTTGTTGTGGAAGAAAGTTTTATGTGGGAAATATAACATCCAAGGCAGCAAGTGGTACCCAAATACGGAAGCCTCCCAGATGCATTCTCGGTTATGGAAGGATATACTCTCTATGGCAGCTTCAAGCCCTGGCCTGCATAGTTTTTTTATCAGCAATACTTTCATATCGGTTGGTAATGGGGATAGAACTCTCTTTTGGGAGGATAAGTGGACTGGTGCTAGGTGTTTAAAAGATGATTTTCCTCGACTATATCGTATCTCCCCTGATAAGCTGAAAATAGTTAAGCAAGTGATTGAGTTAAGAAGGAGCTTATACGATTGGGAGGAATGCTTTACTAGAGTGCTCCGAGCTTGGGAAAAGGAAGAGGTGATTCGTTTGTTTAATTTGGTAAGTAAGAACCGTGAATTGAGAGCTGATAAGGTTGATGGTTTTTGTTGGGGGGCTAAAAACTCGGGCTGCTTTAGCGTCTCATCTGCATATAGGTGGTGTGAGAACAGTCTAGAATCTAATGACTATGGTACTACCTCCAAGATGATATGGCAGAATGTCTCAACTCCTAGAGCAAAAGCTTTTGTGTGGCTAGCTTGGAGACAAAGGTTAAAAACGTCATCTTTCCTTCAGCGGATTGGTGTCATTCCAGTTACTGCTGATGTCCAATGTGTGTTTTGTAAAGCTGAAATAGAGGCTGTCAATCATGTTCTGTTGTGGTGTCCTTTGTTTGGAGGGTGTGGGCTGATATATTTCTCTGGTGGGGATCTCAGTGGGTTATGCTGGCAACAGTGGATGGAGTTTTGCAGTTTTAGGCCGGGTTTTCAGGTAATAGTTTTGAGAGAAAAGTCTGGAATGTGTTGTCTATAGCTTCCTTGTGGTCTATTTGGAAACACAGGAATGAGGTGCTGTTCTCTGATAGACAACCAGATTTGCATGGTCTATGTGATCTAATTAAATCCAGGACTGCTATGTGGGTTAGAGCTGCTGACCCGAAGCTGCCTTTCTCTGTTAATGATTTCTTGTTTAACTTACAACAAATTAAGTTTTGTAGAAGAGGGATAGGTTGAAGCTGTGTGCAGCTGCTGGAATGCTATTAGCCTTACCTCTTATTTCTTAGTTACTTCTCTTTTTTCGGATGATTGGAGCAAGCAGAATAGTGTGAAGTTGTGCTTGGCTTGTGTTGTTCTTTTACTGATCTGCTGCTGGGGTTTTCTGCTTCTGATTTGAAGCCTGTGTATTCCTGCTGGTTTTCTGGTCTTGCTGCCTGTGAGCCTGTGTATTCCTGCTGGTTTTCTGGTATTGCTGCCTGTGAGATTCTCTGCTTCAAAGCTTTGTCTACTGTTTGTTTATTGTGTAATGAATGGAAATCAGTTGGTATTATGACTATACTTGCTGCTGGGTGCTTTTTGATCAGATGCTGCTGTAAGAGTTGTATGGTGAGATGCTGTGTTATCATATCAGAATCTGATGCTGCTGTGTTATAAGTGTTCTGTTATGTGATGTTCTTTGCACCTGTGTGAGGTACTGATGTGTGGTGTAGTTTGAAACTCTGAAGGGTGGTTGTTGTAGTGTGAAGATTTGCATCTGTTTTGGTGTAGCTTCTCCCAGCTCTGCGTCTGGGCTAATCTGAAGTATATCTGCAGTATATTTGCATCTGCTTTGGTTGTTGGTCTGCAAATGGCTGCTTCTGCTCTGTGGCTGCTATGCTGCTATGGGAAGTCTGATTCTGTTTTGTTGCTATGGTCAGAATGGGAAATCTGTTTATGTTTTGTTGCTATGTTCAGAATGAGGCTGTTTAGTTGTTCTGTTTTCTGTGTTGCTATGATCAGTAAGGGAAGGCAGGACAATATTCTTGGTGTTTTGCTTATGCTGTAGTCTTTCTCCTTTACCGCTCTTTTTCTCTCTTTGTTGGTTTCTCACCAACTGGCGCTTGGAGCTTTTCTTAGCTCCAAACTCCTCTTTATTGATGTAATATTCCTTCCTTGTTTGTTTTATCAATAAAGATTTTCTTTGCCGATCAAAAAAAAATAAAAAATAAAAAATAAAAATAAATAAATAAATAAATAAAATCTAGAGGATTTTAAAACAAAAAAGAAAATTTTAAATTCATAATTCATATGAGTGTATCTATAGTTAATTTATGGATACAGTCATACAATCACCAAGACTTAAATATTTAATAATCATTTTGGTATAAAAAAAACAAGTAAAAATTATTAAAGCCATGTACTCGAGATAGAATTCGCTAAATACTTATCATGAATGTTTTGAGTGCTACACTAAGTACCAAACAAATACACCACTCATAATTTTCTACTTACCTTGTGGGCTACACGTTCAAACAAACAGGGAATTATGATCCTATACCCAAACACTATTGAAGGAACAATTTAAACATGGAAAATTACTATACAAATAAAATATAAACTCTTTTTACAAACTTAAGAGTCCCGCTACAGACCCCCAGTGGGGGTCGCGCCCCCAGTGACGTGGCGCGCCCCCACTGGCTGACACTTGAAAAAAAAAAAAAAAAAAAAAAAAACTGTTTTTTTTGGACGAATCAGGGACTGCCACCTCACTGGGGTTCCACCCCCAGTGGGGGTCCGAAGCATATTTGTAAACTTAAATGGTGTTTTGTACCAAAATATTAATATTTGAAATAGACACACTACAATTAAATAACCGTCGCATCAATTTATAATTAAGTTTGTCAAATAAATTGTTCATATAAAATGTTCATGCAAAGTTTTTGAGTTATGAACACATACATATCTTATTTTGGGCAATCAAAAAGACTTTTCCTAATACACTGGAAAATTCATAAGTCCAAATTGTTATTTTGCTAAATCCACGGGTGGTTATATTTTTTAACAAATCAATACCCATCCATAATTTGCATGAGAGAGGCCGTAAAAAAAAAAGAAGAAATATTGATTTATGGTATTAGTAATTGGAGATGGTTTCCCTCCCGTTGGTGATCTTACTGGAGAGAAGTTGTGTTTATTGAGCTCACTCTAGGGCTCATCTCGCTAATTCGAAGTGTTCAGTTTATAAAATTGGTTAAAAAGACAATCCATATAAAAAATAGATTAATTGGACAACAGTAGTCACATTTGTCTCATAAAATTGGAACAAATATGAGTTTGAAATAATGACACCTAATTTTTTAAGACAAATATAATATCATCACATATGGTTATTAATATTCAATCAATCTGATTTTTTCATGAATTATCTTCTTCACAAAACCTTACAAAATGAATAGTTCAACACAATTCAAGTGGACCCAAGCCCTCCTAGAAAGTCTGAGAGTGAATGTAGAGGCACTACAAAAAATTAATGTTTTAGAGACCAAAATTTATGGACAAAATTATTTTTTAGGGATTAAATATTTTTGTTGCGAAAAGTGTCGTTATTATATTTGTAGCCACGAAAATTAGACATTAGTGATGAATTATTATCATTTTGGAACCAAATTTTGTCTCAAAAAAATAAATCATTTTGAGACCAAATTATTTTGTCCCTAAAAGTCTATTTATTAGTGACATTTTCAAAATGTTATCGCTAAAAGCTTTGTTTTTGATTTTTCGGGATAACCTTTTAACAACTATCCTCATAACAATAGAAATTGGTCCCTAAATTTCTGTTGCAACAAAATTTTTATTTTTAGATATTAAAACATTTAATTTCTAAAATTCTTATATGTTGTAGTGAGACGATACAAAGTCCAATGCATGTATATAAAGAGTAATATAATATATAAAACGAAATTTTATTTATAAATTTTATATAGAAAATGTGACCTATTCATTATAACTATTTGCTTCCATAAAATCAAAAATAAATAAATAAATAAGAGTAAAAGTAAAAAGAAAGAAACCAAAAATTAGTTTTATTTGGAATTGGAACTGCTTGATTTTGAAACAAAGTTTAATGCGACATCTTTCATTGCTGGAAAGTTAATGAGGAGAGGATGTTTATGATTAAAGTTATTTAAAGTTGAATATATTATTCATAAAATTTAAACTAGTTACTTTACTTTTGAAGGTTACGTCCAAAAAGACCGGTGTTAAGGAAATTGTAGTTAAAAAAAAAAAAAAAAAAAAAAAAAAAAAAAAAAAAAAAAAAAAACCCTTGCACTAATCTAACCTTGACATCCAAGTTATGTGTACTATATCATACTATATTGTCCATTGCTATAGAGTTGAAAACAAAGTTACTAGTTGAAAATTAATATTTTATTAGTCTCCATTTTCAAGTAAGCAAGCTTTCAGTAGAAGGAGAAACTCTTTTATTATAGTGTCATTGAAGATAACAAACCTGGCAGAGGTCCAAGATGGACATGTCAACACAGCTTTATTATATTTTTACATGTTATAACAACACAAATTTATTTTATTCTTCACTAAATATGGTTTCACGGTTCCACCACACTTATGCCTGAGGACGAAAGACGTGAGTCAGAATCTGAACTTTCGGAGAGAACAATAATACTAATTGAATTGAATCGTTGAAGATTTAACTCATACACTGGATGATCACGATCATAAAGTCAAAACTGTACGAGTTGCTGCAAATTAAATCCTAGATAAAATAGGAAGCTGCTATTCGTGAATCTATATACTTGTATTTGTAGGGATGTAACATCTAAATTGAGCATTTAAGAGAAGAAATTAATTACTTACTGAGCATATTCAACATTGATCTTGGCATCTGGGAGTTTGGATATGGCATCGAAGGCTTTGTTTGACAGGATAAAGGTTGCCTGGCATGGATTGGATCGGCATGCATCAACAACTTGGACGACAATGGAATTGTCCTTGCAGGGTCTCTTCCGGCCACTGATGCATCTCATCCGATATCTCCGGCCACAGGCAGCTCCATTGTCCCATACTCCATCACTTGCTGCTACAAAATAGCCTCCTTGTGGGAATTGTCCTTGGTCATAACCGTTGCACCTTGTTGCTGCATCAATATATATATAAAAGTATTTAAAATTTTACTTAAAAAAGCAATATGCAGTCGAGATTCAATCAAGAAAAATAGTGTGCATTTTAGAGTCCAGATCAACTGAATGCACACTATTTTTTTGAGATCTAAAATTATGAAAAAGTTGATTACAGATTATGACATGAATCCTTATAAATGCTTTTAACTTCTTTCTAATTAAGTTGACTATATTATTATTGTTGTCGTCGTTATCATCATCTATAGATATATAGGTAGTGATACAAAATAGTGACAAAAAATTGACCCCGTGCAGTGACCGCAATCTCCTCCAACGCTGCTTGCTAGAAGTATATATATCACTCATTGTTATTTCACATAACATAATTTGTGTGTAGTGTACAATGCACTTATTCCTTTAACTGAGGTAGTTCGGGCCTTGAGCTGCTAGCAGCCCAAAACCAAGCAGAGCTGGACAAGCTTTTGCCCTAATGCTAATTATGCAGTCACTAATGCTACAAACACATAATACTTCCACAGAAAAATGTATTGAATGCAGTGTTGCATTCATTTTAGTAGTCTGCTCGGTTCAATGTTGTCAGTACTGTATTTTTTTATTCAAATTTTTTTTTTTATGTCACTATGACGAATAATAACAGAAATGTGATGGTCACATCCTTCTATATGATTGTATGATTTTTCTGCATGTTCAGTAGTTTTTAAGAAATTATCTCCTAATCAGTGCACAACAATAAGTTAGGTGTTGTTTGGTTAAAATTTATAGTTTTTAAAAAATATTAATCATGTTTATGTTTGTTTATGGAAAAAACGAAAAAAAAAATATATTTATGTTTTTTAAAAACTTATTTTGCAAACTAATAGTAGAAGAGGTCAATGGGAAATGGTTGTCAGATATGATTGCCAACCAACAAAGTGATTACTAGAAAAAAGTGGTGGCTAAAGGAGATTTCTGCAATCGGTGGTGGTTGGAGGTTATTTCGATAAGTGGTGGCCTAGCTGCCACAAGTGAGGTCGTTGTTAGCCACAAGAGGTAGTTACTAGGGAGGGTCACCAACAACAGTGGTCGGTAGTAGTGATGAGCAGTAAGTGATGGCTAGAGAGGGTGGGAGGAGGAAAGAGTGAAAGCATTTTTTTCTAAACAAGTAAAACTAATTTTTTTGTCGTAACAAATATTTAATAAATTTTGTGAATTATTTACATGATTTGAAAAACGAAAATTGACGCTAATCGAGTTTTTACTTAGGGTAGTTTATTAGTTATCAATATTTTTTGTAAATACAAATAAAAAATTATAACCATAAATATTATCAAACATATCTACAATAATATTATTTTAAATTTTTTAAAAATTTCCAATGAGTAGATATAAATGAGTCATAGCACTTTATACAAATTTTTTATTACAAATTAAATAAATAAACAAGACTGGCATGACTCATAAAATCGTAGGACCCACAACATTTTCTATCATTTATAATTTTTTGTGATTGAATTCAGTATAGATAACAAAATTATTTCTAATTTTGTTAAGTACACATCATAAACGTACGCAGATATGGAGGATCGTATGATGATGCGGTTCCAATGTCACCAGCAACAAGAACAACACCAGAACATAACCACCCTGCAACTGCAACTGCTAATAAAGCTAATAATATGAATCTCATTTTTTTTGAAGTCTGAGTAAGTGAAAGTTAGAGTTCTACCCTTCTACTTTACACTTCAAAGAATCCTCTCATTCCACATATTTATACTAGTGAGATTAATAGTGACAAACAGGAAACTAAATAATTTCATAATTTTTTATTATGACACTGGTATTAATTATTAATTATTTCTAAAGGACCTGGACGGTGTCCAGTGTTAAATCGGATTAAATAGTCTAGTTTGGCCTATTAAACTTACTTTTGGGTTCCGTTTTGACGAATCAAATCGTTTACATTTTAGGGTTCGTCGAGTACGTCATCTCTACAAAAAATTAAGTCAATTGGATAACGGAAATCATGTGTTCGGATCAATTAGTATGAACCATTTATTTTCTCACTGTCCCTTTTTTTTTTTCATACAAAGTTGATCTGAATATGTGGTTGCCATTATCCGATCGCCTTATTTTTTGCGGGAATGATATATTCGACAAATCCTAAAATGTAAATAGTTTGGATCATTAAAATATAACCCTAAAAGTGGACTAAATAGACCGAACAACATTAGACTATAGATAAGTCAGTCCCATTTCTAAATTATATAGATTGGTTATTATAAATATTTTAAAAATCAACTGGGATACTTCAGTTAGCCACCGTAGTATATTTTTAATTGAGTGGTTCACTAGTCTACCATTTTTTTCCATATGTGAAGTTATTCATTTTTTGATAACTGAATGTCTGAATTAATTTACACATTTAATTTAGGCACAACTGAACTAATTTTAAATTCTAAAATTAACAATCGTGTCAACTTTCAGTGGCCATTGGGACTTCCTTTAATTGTTATTTCTTCCTCCATGGACTGTGCTGTATTAGTTTAGTTTGTTAGTGTTTAACTCGCCGACATGTGATGTTAGATTACTTTTTTTTTTTTTTTTTAAGGTTGCTTAGGTGTCGTTTGGTAACACTTTAGTTTGACATTTTTACTAATCTTTTAATTTTTTTTATTCTTTTATGATGTGAAAAAAAGTTAATGTCCTTAGAAATAATTTTTTTATATGAAAAAATGTGATTTTTCATTTTTTATGCCACTAAAAATTTATGTTATATTTAACTTTTTAAATTTTTTTTAATGTTTATTTCACCTTCTAAGCCAGAATATTTCTTTGCCCTTACTCATGAGTCACGAATACGTGACGCAATTTAAAATATCGACTAATTTATATTGGGATCTTGAGTTGTTGATACAATATTCATAAATATATGATTTGATATTATCTAAATCAAACATATCGATTATATTTTTGATAGGGATTGAATCCTCTTCGGTTAGCATATCCAATTAGACGGTTTAACCATGAACATTGAAAGTGAAAGAGCATAGACAAAAGAGAGATGGCGAAAGAGGAAGGAGGCTGGATCCCAGTTGTAAGGTAGAGGGGTATGCAAGAACGACGGAGGCATGGAGGATGTAGAGATGTGTTCACCATATTCGTGGATAATCTACCAACTTCAATGAGCCCGAAGGGGCTTTACACCCTCTTCAATAAGTTTGGTGTGGTGCAGGATGTATTCATCCCGTATAAAAGAAGAAGGACAACTAACACAAGGTTTGGCTTTGTAAGGTTTGATTGTCTTGTGGCGGCCACTGTTGCAGTGCAAAAAGCCAATGGGCTATGGGTGGATGATAAGACAATCAAAGTGAAGCATGCGAATCTTGGAAAGGAGAAGTTAGGGGGAGTTGTATCAACAAAGCCAGGTCCTCATCCAGCTAAGGGGCAAAATGGACATCGAAGGGAAGAACGAAGGTGGGTACCAGTCTTGATAGATCAGAGATCATATGCAAAGGCGATAAGAGGCAAATCGTGTGTTGCCAGTGAAAACATTACACTGAAGGCTGAAGAAATAAGGAATGGGTGGTTGTATGAGAGTGTAGTTGTTCGCTTGAAAGTGAGTTATGCTACAGTCAACTTGAAAAAGGAAATTGAAGCAATAGGAGTGGAGGATGTCTTGGTGAGAGAAAGTGGGGGTCGTGAGGTGGCGATTACATTCAGGTCTAAGGAGGAGATGGTACTGAGATTGAAGCACATTAAGGAATTGATTATGGAATGGTGCGAGATTATTTCAGAAGGAAAATCTGGACTGGTTCTAGAGCAGGAAAGGAGTGTTTGGTTAAGTTGCTATGGCATTCCATTGAATCTCTAGAATAGTACAAATGTGAAGAGGATTAGTGAATTATGGGGCCATTTTCTGTACTGCGAGGGAGATATGAATCAACCCAAATCTTTTGCATGTGCCAAGATAAAGATATCCACTAAATGCATGGAACCAATTAATAAGGTTGTAAATTTGGAGTGTCGAGGTGTGTCATACCCAGTGAGAGTTTGTGAAGAACAAGTGGTGATACAAAAACTGATGAATGTGGTGTGCCAGTGCCAAAAGAATCAAGAAATGGAGGAACTGGGTAGTTCAAATGCCTTACAGAACCAGGACATGACAAGGACCAACAGGGACAAGGAATGAGATGCTGACATGGAGGATGACTCAGACCATGGTCTGGACATCTAGAATGGGTGGACACTGGGTTCAACCCAAGTGGGGGAAGGAGGAGTGAGGAGGTGGAGCAGGAGAGGTGCTGGGGAAGTGATACGGTGATTGCAGAGTCACGGAGTGGTGTAGAGCTGGCAATGGGAATTGGGAACAACAATATAGGGTCATCAACTGATAGAGAGGAATGTAGGGCAATGATGGACCTGGGGAACCATAACGCAGGGTCTAAGGCAGCTATCAGTGGGACAAGGCAGAGCATGAACGATCAAATACTAACACCAGGCTATGTTAGAAGCCTAGGTGGGTCAAGTCTAAATAGACCTGGAGTACAAATAGAAGTGGTATTGGGCCAGAGTAAAGAATTATGTCAAGGATATGGGCTGAAGGAAATTCAAAAATCACAAAATGGGTTTAAGGATCAGATTAGCAATATTAAGGAGGGTGGGGTTGCAACTGGGTTAGTTGAAAGTGGCCCAAGTATTCAAAACTCACAAAATGGGCCTAAGGATCAGATTAGCAATAGTAAGGTGGGTGGGGTTGCAGCTGGGACAGTTGAAAGCAGCCCAAGTGCATCTGAAGCTCCGGAGCTGGAGCCCAGTCTTCGACCTGCACAAAACAAAAGGGGAAGAAGAAGGTTAGTTTTTCAGCTAAACATGGGTACTTACATCCCAAAAAGGGTCCCCTTAGTCTACTTCAAAGATATGGGCATAGAGGGGCCTCAATAAGCAAAGTAGTGCCAAAAGCTGCAGTGTGGAGAGCAGCAGTAACAGCCATCTCTCTATCAGCTTTGGTTGAGAATGGGTCAAATAAAGGGAGGCATATATTAACTGAAGCCCAAGCAACTCTGAAAATGGGGGAAGTGTTGGGAGTAAATTACAATAGGAAGGAGGATGAAGTGCTTCATCAGATTGTGGAGCTTGAGCTGAAAGATAAGCAAAGAATTGGAGGGGGGGAAATAGGTGGGGCATAAAGTACCTACTAATTGGAGAGGAACAAAGGAGTATCATCATTTTGCTATGAAGTTAATAACATGGAATGTAAGAGGGCTGGGCAAGAAGGAAAAGAAAGGAAAGATTAGGAAGCTCTTAAAGGAAAGAAAGATAGATATAGTGCTGTTCCAAGAAACCAAAAAAACTGAGATCTTGGAGGCTGAAGTAAGGTCATTGTGGCCTAGGGATAACATGGAATTTATGACTGTGGACTCTGAGGGTGTAGCTGGGGGATTACTTTGTGTGTGGGGACCAAGGGGTGTTTCAGATAGCAGAGTGTTATAGCAGCAGGAGGTTCATATTGCTCTCAGGTACCTTTTTTAATTCTTTTGAGTGTGCAATTGTTAATGTTTATGCACCTAATGAAGTGGGGTTAAGAAGCAAGCTCTGGAATAGCTTAGTCAAATTAAAGAAGGATTTTCCTAAACCGTGGTGCTTGGGTGGGGATTTTAATGAAATAAGGAACATTGGTGAAAGGAAAGGGTACTCTAGAAGAGACAAGGGGATGAGGGAGTTTAATGAGTTCATTGAAAGTTGTGAAGTGTCTGACTTGCCATTGTGTGGTAGGAAGTTTACGTGGTGTAACTCAAGAGAAGGTGAAAAGTGGAGTCAAATTGATAGAGTATTAGTAGATCCAAAGTGGCTTGAGGTATTTAACTTGAAGTTGTGGGGTTTGCCTAGGCTACTCTCTGATCATAGTCTTTTCCTAGTGAAGAAGGATGGCCGGGACTGGGGGCCCAAACCTTTCAGGGTACAAAATGCATGGTTCATTCATAAAGCCTTCAAAGCTTTCTGGGAGAGCTGCTGGAAGGAGGCTAATATAGTGGGTTGGGCTGGCTTTATTCTTCTACAAAAGCTAAGAACTCTTAAAGTTGGTCTTAAAAAATGGAATGTGGAGGTGTTTGGGAATATAATCACTAACCTAGAAGCAGTAGAAGCTGACCTACATAAGTTCGATCTTGTTGCTAAGGGTAGAGAGCTTGATAATGCAAAAAAAAAAAAGCAAGAAGAAAGGATGTTAGGGAAGAGGTGTGGAGGTTGAGCAAGATGGTGGACAGAATGTGGATCCAAAAATCAAGGATGAATTGGGCTTTGAAGGGTGACAAGAACACTAGATTCTTTCATGTGATGACTAAGTGTAGGCAAGTAAGGAATGAGATAAATTCTATTTCAGAGGGTGAGGTGGTATATGAGGAACCTACTTAAGTGAAGAGAAAAGTGTTTGAATATTTTAAGAGCCATTTTAATGAAAATTGGGGAGGAAGGCCACAGTTAGGAGGGAGTTTCAACTCAGTACAAGGAAGTTGTGGTTTTGACAAACTTGAAGCAATGTTTTCAGAGGCTGAGATTAAAGATGTAGTGATATCTTGTGATGGGAACAAAGCACAGGGCCCGATGGTTTTAATATGGGATGTTTTCAAAAATTCTGGAAAGTGATGAGGTGTGATGTGATAAACTTTTTGAATGAATTCCATAAGAATGGAAGGTTAGTTAAGGGTATCAATAGCTCCTCTATAACCCTTATACCAAAGAAGGAGAATCCTAAAGGGCTAACTGATTATAGGTCTGTAAGCTTGGTGGGGTCAATACATAAGATCTTAGTAAACTTGCTATCTCATAGATTGAAAGAAGTGAGGCCACATATAATTAGTTAAACCCAGGCGTCATTTCTAAGTGGGAGGAACATTTTAGATGGTGTGTTAATTGCAAATGAGGTGGTAGATGGGTGGAAGAAGGCAAAGAAGAAGGGGCTAATTATTAAGCTGGACTTTGAGAAGGCATATGATTCCATTAATTGGGGTTTCTTATTCTATATGATGTCTCAATTTGGGTTTGGAAATAAACGGATTAGTTAGATCAAGGAATGTGTAACATCTGCTAGAATATCAGTGCTTGTTAATGGGTCTCCAACTGAAGAGTTCAGTCCGCAAAAGGGTTTAAGACAAGGTGACCCTTTGTCCCCTTTCCTGTTTAATTTAGTTGCAGAAGGGCTACATATTTTATTGTCCAAAGCTCAAGCTCTGGGCCTAGTCCAAGGAGTGAAGGTTGGATCAAATGGTGTCATATTATCTCATCTTCAGTTTGCGGATGACTCTTTGTTATTCTGTGCAGCAGAGGTTGATGAGGTGAGGAACTTGAAAAGGGTGTTTAGATGCTTTGAGGTTCTATCTGGGCTGTGAATTAACTACCATAAGAGTGTTGTGTGTGGTGTGGGGGTTCCAGATGAAAACATGGCTGTTTTTACCTCAATCTTGAATTGCAAAGTGAAGGCACTACCAATCAGCTACCTTGGGTTACCTTTAGGGGCTAATCCAAAGAAGGAATCTACATTGAAGCCCATCTTGGATAAAATTAGATGTAGGCTGGCTGGGTGGAAAAGGAAGTTGCTGTCTTTTGCTGGGAGATTAACACTTGTTAAAGTTGTCCTATCTTCACTACCAATGTACTACTTGTCACTTTTCAAAATGCCTGAAGGGGTTGCTAAAAAAGTTGAAAGGCTCCAAGCTACATTTCTGTGGGGAGGATCAGAAATTAAGAAGAAAATCCATAAGGTTAGATGGGGGGAGCTATGCAAAAGTGTGAAACAAGGAGGGTTAGGCATTAGGAGGGTGAGAGAGGTCAACCTTTGCTTATTACTAAAATGGTGGTGGAGGTTTGGGTGTAAGAGTGAAGCTTTGTGGAAGAGAGTTATATATAGCACATATAAGTTAAAGAATGCAATCTGGCTACCTCCCTGTATGCCTAGGAATAATCAGTCAAATGTGTGGAAAGGCATTACAGTTTTTGATGAACATAGAAACGATCTCCAAGAAGTTTTTGTGAACAATTTTCAGTTGATAGTTGGGGATGGCAGAAGGATTAGCTTTTGGGTTGACAGATGGTGTCAGCATCTTTGTCTGAAAGATAAGTTCCCAAGTCTATATAGACTGTCCCTAGAGAAAAGTGTTACTTTGAGGGTTATCTATGATAGGAAAGAGTCTCTAGGAGGTTGGAATCTTTCATTCAGAAGAGTGTTGTATGAGTGGGAGGAGGTGGGGCTTCAAAATCTACTGAATAAATTGGAAGCAAGACTTGCAGTGAGGCCTGATCAAGTGGATAGGCCTATCTAGACAACATCATCTTTAAGTCAGTTTTCTGTAGCTTCTTTGTATAGTTTTGTTGCCTGTAATAGTAGCCCAACTCTTCCAATTACTAAGTTGGTGTGGCTTAATTTTGTCCCCCCTAAGGTTCAAGTATTTGGGTGGTTAGATTGGAAAAATAGAATTAAGATTGTGGAGTTTTTACAAAGAATTGGTGTTCTGTCTGAGAATGGGGGTGATCTGTGTGTGTTTTGCAAGGCTGGTTGTGAGTCAGTGAACCATGTTCTAATCTGTTGTCCATTTGTGTGGAGGGTCTGGACTGATTTATTGAATTGGTGGGGATTCAAGGGGCATTATCAGGCTCGGTGGATCAGTTGCTGCTATGGTGGGCTAGAGGAAGGATGAAGAGGTTGGAAAGAAAGATTTAGAGTGCTATCCCACTGGCTGTGCTGTGGTCAATTTGGAAACTTAGGAATGAATGTGTGTTTAAGGAAGCTAACCCAAATTTGATGGAGTTGTGTGAATTGGTTAAGACTAGGATTGCTCTGTGGTTGATTCCATATCTGAAAGAGTTCCATTTCTCAACCAATAATTTCATCTATAATTTAGGGCAGATCAGAATGTGCTTTAGAGGTGCTTTGTTGTACCAAGCTGGGTGGAGTTTTGATGGGTTTAGTCAAGGCATCTCTGTTTTTGCTAGCCTGTGAAGAAGCCACTTTATTCTTGGTTGATGATGTGCAAATTCAAAAGGGGTGAATACCTGATTCGAAAGTCATGGCGGTTGAAGGTAATGCAGATACCATCAGCTGCAGAAGTGCAGGAACTGGGGGTGTTTGTGGGAGTTTATGGTTGTGTAGAATGAATTGAAGGGCTACAGTGCAGAATGACTTGAAGGGCTGTAGTGCAATTCATGGTTTATCTCTGCCATCTATTTGTTCTACTGATTTTGCTCTGTTGGAGGATAATGTGAAGTGCAGCTCATGGCTTATCTCTGCTATTTATCTGTTCATGGTTCCACAGCCATTTTTGCTCCGCTGCTGCTGGTTCATGTGGAAGGCTTGTGTTTTTTCTGGTTTTTCTTCCTTCTTTGTTGTTGGTCTCTCACCAACTGGAGCTTGAAGCTCCTCTTTATTGATGTACTCATTCATAATTCGTATGATCCCATCAATAAAGATTTGTTTTGTCGATAAAAAAAAATAAAATAAAATTAGACGGTTTAACCTGCCCAACTATGGGCTCATTTCGGAACTGTCTCAATAATCCAACCCCTTATTTTGTAGGATATTTCGAAGGAGATCATGCATACCGAAAATCAAGTTAATCAGATATTAAGAGCCACTCGATTGGCTCACATTTATCCAAAAAATAATTAGGGCAAACTTCACTTTATCTCCTTATGGTTTGGGCCATGTATGGTTTATCCCTTAATATTTGGAAATAACTACATAACCCCCACATAATTTTTGTGGAGTGCAGTACATCGTTAAACAATTTATCTAACTTAACAGCAAGTACGAAACACGTGAGACATAAGGGGCACTACAAGAAAATACACTTTTCGCTACTAAAATATTAGTCGCCAAAGGCTCAATACATGGATGGAAAAATATTCATATTTCTTAATATAAATATGTGGCATACACCATTTAGAACATGTCATACTGCACAAAGATATTGACAGTAGCAAGCATTAGATGCACCAATTACGAGCAGTCAACAATATCTAAACAATGTGAGGAGTTCACTTAATGATTACCAGGCTTGTCCACAAATTGTGTTACTCATCTTGAAGTCACAACTGCCATAGCAAGAGATTCCAGATATATATTGTACGGGGAGCAAATATTCCGGCAAGCCCGTACTCCTTTCTTCCAAGCTCCGTTTCTGTCCGATCACCTGCGAGCACAACGGCGGTGAGATACCCGGCGGTGTATGGCCGGAAAACCCCTCCGACGATCAAGTTAGCACACACCTTGGGACAGAGAGAGAAAGAGGAGTGAGTGTTTGAGTGTAAGTATTTCTTACAAAACGTTCATCCCGCGTATGGGGGACGCAGACATGCTTATATACCCTCTGCGCCCCAAATCTACTCCCAGTGATCTCTTGACACGTAGCACTGCTATCTTATCTGTCAGCACAAATCTTCCTGAGCATCACCTAACCCAACTGCCTGCCCGCTCTACTGGGAGCTCGGCAGCCGAGCTGCACCATCTTGGCTGTCAACGGCCATACTGTGCTTCATATCCAAGCGCCCCCAGAACCGAGCTCCTTTCCTACCGTGTTCGGCTGCATTCCGGCGAAGCTGAGCCTGAGATCGGTCATACCAGTCGACCAAAGGCCTTTTAACCGGGCTTCTGGCATAAGCTTCTCTGCCGAACTAACGGTGCGTTCCTTTTAACCGAGCAACGCAAGTTCAAGTAGCTTGGTCCAGGTTCGAGCAGCCCCAACTCCGGGCAAATCCAAAGTTATCCCGGCCCAACACACCCTTGGGCCTCCAACTTGCTCGGCCTTTACCTCGGCCCATTCCCAGCTCATAAATCTCCCTCTCAATTGCCCCTTAATTCCGTCCGCGTAAGCGTGACTGGGATTATTCATTCTGACCGGGATAATCTCTTCCTCGGTTCACAATTTGCGAGAGACCAACCGGGCTAATTTCCGCACTCAGTTCCTCGTCTTGCTTGGTTGACGCCTCATCTGACCTTTCTGTCCCTTCAACTCTGACGCTGCCATTAATGGTGACACGTGTCAATCTTCCATTGGCCCTCGAGCAGCCAACACAGCCGTCCGTTGGCATTCAAATTTTTGGCGGCCTTTGGGGCTATATACATGCCCCGTCTCCCTCCGTTTCAAGCTTACTGATCCTCTCCCATTCTAAGCATTCCAGAGCTCTTACCCCTCCTTCGTCGCCACTGCTGAGTTCGTGTTTGAGGAAGAAGTCGCTGCCCTTCACTCGTAAGTCCTCCAACTTTTCTTTTGCTGTTATTTCACTTAGTATTTCGCACATTAGGGCACTAAACACTTAGTTTTTAGGACATGGGCACCCAAAATCGTCCCAAACCCTTAACTGTTCATGGTGTTTTTCATTTTCTCTGATGAACATTGAAGATCTGGGGCGGACCGGGCTCCAGGTCTTCTTTTGATCCAAAAAATCACTCCGACCGAGCAAATGACTTGTTTGCCTCAACCTAAGTAAAAACCGGGATAGCAAAAGGACTTGGCCGCTCGACCGGGCTAACATCTGGTCCGCTTGGGCGACCGAGCTCCTTGGTTAGCCTTTGCGACCAAGGTGGTTTGGCACTCTTCATGACCGAGCTAAAGTCAAGCTCACTTTGCGCGACCGCGCTCCCTCTTACACTTGCCATCCTTTTCCTACAGAGTCCAAGGGGACCACTGACCATTACCAAGGCTCTCAAAGACTAAACAACCATCAATCACCAGACAGTGCCAAACCTCCTCAGCCGAGCTAGCTTAGTCGGTTTCACATGGGGAAATTTCGCATCCTCGTCGATACTCCGGCTGCGCTGGCCGCGTTCAGGGAGGAGTACGGTATCCCGGCCGACGTCCACCTTGAGCTCGCAAAAATTGAAACAACGCCTTGGGGCAGATTAAAACAGTGCCCCTTCACCGTTCTGTCTATCATTGAAGGAGGCCTTCGCTTCCCGGTCAACCCATTGATGACCGAATTTCTGCACCGGACTAAGCTTGCACCCACACAAGTATCAACAAACACTTACCGAATTATCAACGGCATCCACGAGCTAAACAACCGGCTAGGCACCAACTTAGGTTTAGCCTAGATACTGAGGCAATACACACTTGGGCACACCGGCGATGGCCTCGCTTATTATTTAAAAATCCGACCGGGCAAAGAAAAAATAGTGACCGGCACCCCAGATAAAGACTTACACGACGATGACTTTTTCTGGGTGTCTGGCAACTATGAAACAGTCGACGTACCGGGCTGGGCAATTAGCAAGAACTTTGGTTCCACATGTAAGCCGTGCTAACTTGCTCGGTTATTTGCCTTTCTTCAATATTCTGTACTTAACCATTTTTCCTATTTCCTTTGCAGCGATTCAAGCCTTGCAAGCCAACTACCAATATCCCAACGTTGAAGCCATCCGGACCGTGCTCCGCTACAACCACCGGGATTGTAACGAGCTGCTCGGCTACACCCCAACTTACAGATATTCAGCTCCACGCCGGAGCAAAGTGACAGACTTTCTCCGTGCTCCATCACCTCCTCCAGACCCAACTCTACCGGACGTGCCGCTAATCCGGTTGACCGAAGAACAAGAAATGGCCAAACGAAGCCGCATCAAGAACCTCCTTACAGCCACTTCAACCGAGATACCGAGCATCATTACCCACTCACCAGTTGCCGGTCAATCCAACGGCCCCGTGGTTGCTTTGGCATCTCCAGCCGCCGGGAATCCAGACAGGAAACTCGCTGGGCTGGCAAAAGACCTCGCGCAGACCCATCTGCCGAGCTGGTTGCCGAGCTAGCCACCGAGCAACCCGCCGAAACTGTCGACCCAACACCACCATGGCGATCGCTGCTAAAGCACCGGGGCAAAGACATCCTGGCAACAGCTTCCATCAAGGGCGACAAAGAACACCTGCTCGCCTACGATCTTTCCAAAGCCCTTCTCCTACCGAGCGACGTGGTCGGCAGCGACCACATTCCTGACACTCGGTTGGTGAAGTCATCAGTTAAGTCCATGGCCACGGTAAGTCTCAATCTTTCACTGAAATTTTTACCAAGTGTTTGCACGGTTTCTTTTCTGATCAAATTTTCTTCTTGCAAGCCATCCAGAAGCAGCACTTGGTCATAGAGCGCATCCATTGACTGCGGCAAAAGGCGAACGACACCGCCAGCCAAGTCCAAAGCCTTCAAACCAAGCTCGGTCGAGCAAAATCTTCACTTTAAATTGCTAATGTTGACAACAACAGGTTGCTCGGTCAGCTTGACGAAGCCGAGAAGAAGAGGGATGAGCTCCAGGCCGAGCTGGATGCACTCAAAAAGTCGAGGGAGAAGGACTGTGAGGACGCCAACAACGCGGTTTTAAGGAAGTCGAGGACAGCTACAAGAAGCAGGTCTTCGCAACTCAAGACATTTATTTCAAAGCGGGCTGGAAGTCTGCCTGCGAACATCTTGGTCAAGGTCCTGATACCGATGTGTTTGCCACTCCGCCGCCTGCCTTCCTACCGACCTATCTCGTGCCATATGCCAATGACGTCTTCAGCGCGTTGTAGGCTGAGGCCGAGGAAGGTCTTGAAGAAGAGGCCGAGGCAGATACTAGAGGAGAGGACCACCAAGAGCAGGAGTAGCCCGGCCGAACTGAGCCCGGCGCCCAAGACCAATCTCCAACGGTCAACTTGGAGGCAACCGAGGATGAATTCACCAACCTTTCCCCCTTAGCTTAGTTTTCTTTTTTCTTTGCTTTTTGCTTTGCACATGTAACCGGGCTCTCTACCTCTCCTTTTGTACTTCTTTTTTCATTAATGAAAAAGATCTAGTTTCACCAAG